>JAJJID010000649.1:0-17103 GCA_022204955.1 Macrophomina pseudophaseolina
TTTGATGCAAGGGTGGATTTTGTATGTATATCACCTTGAGGCCGCGTCACGGTAACTTGATCAAATACATTCATAAAGACTTTGTAATCCTTGTCGTGCTTGTGGGGTCTGAAGAGCAGAGTGTAGCCGTTCTGAGACATGCGGCGAATTTCGGATTTAAGAACTGTCAAAGCAGTTTAGCTAGTTATTTAATGAATATGAATCGAAACGAGTGACAGTTTCTGTGTAGCCGCTGAAGAGGAAGATATGTTCATGACTTGAGCGGTGGGATTGATGAGGCATTGGTAAGTATGCTCACGGCCGAGACATATCGCTCTGTTGATTGAAGAAGAGCGATCCCAATAGCCAGATGATGCATGAAAACCCCGCAGCCAGTGGCTCATAGAAGAGACGATCGAGGCAGAATGGGACAGGAAAATCGTTCGTCAAGAGATGGAAGAAATCGGAAGAGAAACCTGTATCTAGGCGTAATTACGTCCCGGTGGCGAGCGCCTGGTCGCGATGGGATTTATGGCAAGATTACAGCTTACGGGGCCCTCAATAGTCCTAGATAGTAAGCAGACGGCAGGTTATCATCAGGAAAGGAGAGGATAAATCTTCGTCGACAAGAGAATATCTCAGAACTTGTGTCCAGCTATTAGTGATTGCCGGCTCTGGTCATCCATCGAGCAAGCAAGTCGAGCTAATAGTTGGTACAAACATACTGACATCCTGTGGAGTCGATGCACAAGAATTGAAGGTTTTCAGTAGAAATATCGTCTTTTATTTTCCCGGCAAAGCCGTCATCAAAATATATACAATCGAAGCAAGAACCCGCCTCGCAAACGAATTCGACCTGGCAGCCAGCAAACGGTGATCGTCTATTTGAATTTGGAGATGAGGTCAAGGTAGGCAGTGTATGCGGTTCCAGTCTTAGGCTCCATGCTGAACATGTAAGAGGCCCAGTGCGTCTGTTGTTAGCTGAATGTTTTCCAAAAGGGGGTGATGGAAGACTTATCCATGGTCCAGCAGCCCACCAGAGGGCACCGGTCCAGACATCCTTGTTCTCTTGCATATAAGTGAGCATTCCCTCGACGGCAGTCTTGCACTGGCTGTTGTTGCCACCAGCAAACTCTCCGATGAGGCCTTTCTTGCCGTTATCCTTAAGCCACTTGGTAGCGGCCGTGATACGCTCCTTGCCGATGGTGCTGGAGACGCAAGCCTCGTTAGTGCCACTGCCATCGCTGTCGAGGTACTGGTGCATCTGGTAGATGAGCTTGTTCTGGGGATCCTTGAGAGCAGCCATGGTCTTGCCGTTCTCGGAGGTCGTCCAAGTCCAGGCACCGGTCCACGAGTTGCCCTCAGCCGTGATGTACTGGCTGGTAGCACCGGCAGCACGGATACCGTCGATACCAGCCTGGTTAATGTTGACGACAAGGGTCTGGTCCATGTCGTGGAACTCGTTGTTGATGTCGAAGATGACTTTGCTGTTGCCGGCGAATTCCTTGGCGACGTTGGTCCACCAAGTCTTGAAACCCGCGGTGTCAGTGATGATCTGCGAGTTGAAGCCTGGAGATGCTGTGAGTAAAGGTATCTTGACAAGTGTTGGGTAAGACAAGCTTACGGCCATAGTTGTGGGGGACGATCATGGCGTAGGCACCCTTGCCGGTGATGTAGTTGACCGTTGTCTTCAAGTCTGCCAGGTACTGAGAGTCGAGGGAGGCGGTCAGGGAGTTGTGAGTCAGACGCTCCATCAGGATGTTGACACGGAAAGTGTTCATTCCCTTGCCGACGAAGGTATCAATGGTGGAAAGAGTGGGCCAGACATAGTCGGTGTTCTTGGTACCGGGAAGCTTGGTCTCGCCAAACTCAGGACCGGACTCGTTGACACCGAAGAATTGGAAGTTGGAAGCACGCTTCTCTTCCTTTTGCACTGGCGCAGCCAGTGCGAGGGAGGCCGAACCGGCAATAAGAACAGTGGAAAGACGCATGATGAAGGCAAGGAATGAAGCGATTGGCAGGTATGAAGAAAGGAATGGCAAGGCGGGAGCGAGCAGCTGGGCTTGGAGAACAAAGAAATTGGGAGCAGCAGACGCTCCCTTATTTATACGAAATGCAGATGTTGAATCATGTTTGATGGACAGGCGACCTAGCTAAATCTAGGGAGTAGGAAAAAGTGAGCTAAACGACAAGCATGCGGAGGGTCGCGGGCCGTCGGCGTTTTGACTTGGGATTCCGGACAGCAGGCAAAGGGGGCGGCAGACCCCGGACCACGGCAAGCCTTCTGGACGTTTTGTGGGGAGAGGCTGCCATTGGCGCATTCTGTGACAGTCCTGTCTCTCCACAGTGGCGGGCGAGTAGCGCACGAACAGTTGGGTGCTCCAGCTGATGAAGGGATGGTTAGCTAAGAGTGCATACTGGGCATGGTCTCGGCTGTCTTGAGGCGATGGGGCTTCATCAACCTAATTCAAGCTAAGCTTCCTGGGCCCACTCGTTTTGTTAGAACAGACGAAGGATGGGAAGAAACGGAGGTCGACCGGCTGATGCAAAAGACAGCCTCGGAGTCATGCGCCGACACTAAGGGCTGTGCTCTTGAAAGCGTCATCTCCGCTCGCCGCTCGGACAGGGGCGGAAACAGAATCCTGGCAACGAGCAGACGGGGAAAGGTGGTGTGTACAATGAGACTAGAGCCGAGTGGAAACAATGGAATGTCAGCAATGAAACAGCAACTAAAACATAGAATTTCCTGAGGTGGTACGGAGGCGTGTCTCCGTGTAGTAGGGCACTTTGCGGAGCGAGCACCAACCCCCAGTGCTGGAATAAGCGGGTCAGGCGGCGGGCGGCGGGCGGCGCGAAGGAAATGAAGACGAAGCCAAAGCCCAAGGCGAGGCCTCAGAAGAGGGGACGTGTGACCGTACGGATGGCGGGACGTGAGAGCGTTTCAGAGAGGGTCGGTTGAATGGGCAATGTGAAGTCGGCCGAGGAGGCCGGCGCTCGGCCCGCGATTGCAGGGCGGAGAGGGCAGAGAGGGCAGGGGCCTCGGCGCGACCGCCGCGATCTCGTGCCCGCGCGACAATGACATCGTCACATATCCACGCCAACAACCCACCACGCGCCTCATGCCGCCCGGCGATGACAAAGCCCCCGTGAAGCTCTCGCTCCCGCTGCAGTACCAGCAGGAAATCTTCCAAGACCTGGTACGCTGTGTCCATCCTGCCTCCGCACTCGCTCCCGCTGACCTGCCTGCTGCAGCGCGATGAAGACCAGCTTGTCATCCTCGCTCGCGGCCTCGGCCTGCTGCGCATTGTGACGAACCTTCTCCATGCATACGATGCCGCCGGAAACAATCTTGTCCTCCTTGTAGGCGCCGACGACCGAGAGAATGGGTGGATTGGAGAGTCACTGGCTGAGCATGCCGCCATCAGCAAGGCCCCCAAGGCCCGCGGCCTCAGCCTCGTCAACACGGACATGATGAGCGTCGGCGCGCGTGAGAAGATGTACTCGCGAGGCGGCATATTCAGCATCACCTCGCGCATCCTCATCGTGGATCTGCTGTCCGGCTTGCTCGACCCCGCGACCGTGTCGGGCTGTGTGGTTCTACATGCCGACAAGGTTGTCGCTACTTCACTCGAGGCATTCATCCTCCGCATCTATCGTCAGAAGAACAAGGCCGGGTTCTTGAAGGCTTTTTCAGACAACCCGGAGCCTTTCGCCACCGGCTTCTCCCCGTTAGCCACCATGATGCGCAACTTGTTCCTCCGGAAGCCGTCGCTGTATCCTCGCTTCCACGTCTCGGTGGCCAAGTCCCTCGAGGGTCGCCGGAAGGCCGAAGTCATTGAATTGGAAGTCCCGATGACAGAGAGTATGGCTGCCATCCAGCAGGCCGTCATGGAGTGCGTCGAGGTGAGCATTGCCGAGCTTCGGAAGAGCAACTCTGGCTCCTTAGACATGGAGGATTGGACGCTGGATAGCGCCCTACAAAGAAGCTTTGATACCCAGATCAGGCGGCAGCTCGATCCTGTATGGCACCGCACAAGCTTCAGAACACGCCAAATCGTGCGAGATTTGTCTCTGCTGCGCCACATCTTACATGCACTCCTTGCATATGATGCCGTGGATTTCAACAAGTACCTCGACACCGTTCTTGCTGCATCCGCCCCGCCCCC
This sequence comes from Macrophomina pseudophaseolina, assembly GCA_022204955.1. Lineage (NCBI taxonomy): Eukaryota > Fungi > Ascomycota > Dothideomycetes > Botryosphaeriales > Botryosphaeriaceae > Macrophomina > Macrophomina pseudophaseolina. The sequence goes on from JAJJID010000649.1 coordinate 4,146, forward strand.
CGGATCAACTCGCATGAATCAGTCTCCGTGGCTGTTCCTCGACGCCGCTCATACGTTGTTCGAGACTGCAAAGCGCCGCGTCTATTCTGGTAAATTGAACGACACAAGCACTGCTAATAGTTCCCATGAAGTCCCCGATTCACTTCGACCTGTGCTGGAGGAGTTACCCAAGTGGCGCATGCTTGCCGAAGTTTTGGAAGAGATAGAACGGGACTACTACTTCAACCCTACGCCCCAAGACGATTCGAGTGGTGCCATCTTGATAATGTGCGGAGACAATAGCACCTGCCGTCAGCTTCGTGAATATTTGCAGACCATGCGCGTCAGGCCAGAAGAGCAAGAAAAGAAAGACGAGCCGGAGGAAGGACCTTCAGCAGCGTTCATGATGCGGAGAAAGCTACGAAATTACATCAACTGGAAACGGGACTTCAGTAAAGTTAGTGCGTCTCTGTTTGCTGAGAACAACAAGGTCATCAACAACGACACCCGCACTGGTCAAGCCGGGCCCGGGAGGGCACCGCCAAATAAGCGCAGACGCGTCCGCGGCGGAGCAGCAGCTGGAGCTGGGCCGTCCAGAACCGTGATAAGTGGTGATATGCGGCAGAGCTTCAACCGCGACGCTCACATGCAAAACCTTCTTGCCGAACTTCAGCCAACTGGAGAGGAGACACAGCAAAAGGGAGAAATTGCAGCCGATCCTCTCGACAACATGGAAGACTACTATGAGCTGTACAAGATGAAAGATCTGCTCGTAATACACCCATATGACGGCGACATGGATGAGCACGTACTTGAAGAAGTCAGGCCTCGATATGTCATCATGTACGAGCCAGATGCTGCTTTCATCAGACGGATTGAAGTTTACCGTAGTTCTCACACTGACCGGAACGTGAGAGTGTACTTCATGTACTACGGTGGGTCCGTGGAGGAACAGCGTTATCTGAGCTCCGTTAGACGTGAGAAGGATTCCTTTTCCAAGCTCATCCGCGAACGCAGCAACATGGCTGTAGTCCTCGACAACAATAACAACATCACTGACCCCCAAGAAGCTTTCCTTCGGACCGTGAACACCCGAATCGCAGGCGGTGGTCGTGTTGCTGCCACAGCAACTCCTCCTCGTGTAGTCGTGGATGTACGCGAGTTTCGGTCCTCGCTTCCGTCTCTGCTTCATGGTCGCAACATGGTTGTCGTGCCCTGCATGTTGACGGTTGGCGACTATGTACTCACACCACATATTTGCATCGAGCGTAAGAGCGTCCGCGACCTGATATCATCCTTCAACAACGGTCGCCTCTACAACCAAGCGGAGACAATGCTCCAACATTACAAAAATCCCATGCTTCTCATCGAGTTTGACCAAAACAAGTCCTTCACGCTTGAGCCGTTTGCGGATCTAAGTCAATCTGCTGCTGCCGCCGCTATGGCCGCACCGGACCTCCAGGCAAAAATTGTTATGCTGACCATCGCCTTCCCTCGTTTGCGGATCATCTGGTCTAGCTCGCCGTACCAAACGGCTGAGATCTTCGAAGAATTGAAGAAGCAGCAGGATGAGCCCGATCCCATCAAGGCAGTGCAAATTGGTCTTGATGATGGCGAGGATCCGGAAGGTAGGACTTTCAGCCAGGTGCCACAAGATATGCTGCGCGCGGTACCGGGTATCACTGGAAATGAGAAGATGCTACAGCGGATCACATTCAACGTTAGCAGCGTCTTTGAGTTGGCGAACATGACTGAGGAGGAGCTGAACGAGCTATGTGGGAAGGAGGTAGGGAGACAGATTCATAGATTTTTCAACCGGGATGTAGTCGATGACTAGGGTGAGCCAGACGCTGACTGGCCTTCTACAAAAACGATGATTTTCAGTCATCCCTCATGCTGAAGTGGAAACGGAAGGATAGGTGGTGAAGCGGTTGTGACTCTCCGAGTTAACCCGAAATTTAAGCGTGATCTGCATGACTAAACTTCCGAGATCTCTGAAGTGCGGAAGCTCCAAACTTTCGCAACAAACCACCGAAGATTATTCGAAGTCCACTTTCAGCTTATCAGATCTCTCGTCTCGGGTGGTGCAGCGAGGAAATTTCCACTTTTCACGCAACATGAGTGGCGTTCCACGCCTCCCGTTCAAGCCTCAGCTGCGCTGGCTTCCTGGCAAGAAGCCAACGACCTTCACTACGCATTTCAGCGAAAAGCATCGCGCCAGCCTGACCGCCCAGGTGATCTTGAATGATCGGTCAAACCCACGGCACTATATGATCAAGCGCAAGTACGAGGAAAAGGAAAGGAATGGTCTCTGGTGGGCGCCGACAGTCAGCTTAGCTGTATCACCAAAGCGAACAGTTAGGTCGTGGTGCACGCGTAGACTGCGGTCAGCGTTCAGAGAAGAATTGGAGGCTCGCGGTCTGAACGAGCTCGGTCAGAGAAAGGCAGCCAGTGGGCCAGCAGTGTTCTGGGGCACATTGATCATGTACGCAAACGTACACCTTGTCACGGCAAAGTACAGCAAGGTGCGCGAAGAAGCTGGGTGGACGCTAGACGCGCTTCTGGCAGCCTTCAAGCCGCCGCAGAAGTCACAACGACCAAATGCTGGAGGCGGGAAGCCCCAGATGCAGCATCCTGGCGGAGCATCGCGGGGCGTTGCGAGCAAGGGCAAAGGCAATCCACCGCGCAGGCAGCAGTAATCGGTCCACAGGCGTACCGCGGCCGGGTGATAGACTATACCCATTCCACCTGAAACTACGATTTGTGGCAAAGCCAGCATCCTGTAAAATCTTCACAGCTACACTCTTTATTGCCTCCTGGCAGCCCGTGCTTCTTCGCTCATAGTTGCACTGCTGGCTTCCGGCACCACCGACATGGCTGACACGCCTACTACGCAGAGCCCGTAGTAAAACACTACGAGGAGCTTGATCTGATCCAAGGCGAGCTATAGGAATGATCCGAACCCAATTTGAGCACGACGAGACAATCACAGGAGTAGAACAGCTTCACCACTAAAGTCGTATCATAGGCGCCTCGACAATGGTTGGGCATGGCACGCGGGTGATTTCTCACAAGCCCGATGTCTACAGTCTTGCAACCTACACTCGCCATGGGCCGAACGAGGCATTGGTCTAGATGTATATGCGATCCATCTCTTCCCACCCTGGCACACAGACGAGCGCTTCCGCTCCTACTACAACACCCACCCCCGGTTCTGTCGCCGCAGGGCAGTCAGATGGCGGCCCGGCGCACTGATCTCCGGGATTTAGCCGTGCGCCCTTCCCCCTCATAAGTCCGTTACCTCAGCTTGGTCATCCTTACATCCACACCAACCACCACCGCCGCCGAGAGTCTGGGGCCTGGGGTCGCGTACCACTCCACGTCGCCTCTGCTCACCGCTGCAGACCGCCGTATTCATACCTCTCATCCCTCTCGCACCAACTTGCGCCTGTGCATTCGGGCGTGCGCGGATCCGTCGCGAGAGACACCTTGCACCGCCCCCTCTCACCTGCTTATGACGCACGCCCGAAATTACTCCAACCCACTGTCAACGCTGCCCAACCTCACTTCTCCTTGTGCGCAACCCCGTCCTTCTGAGTCCGACCGACCACCAACGCGCCCGCCATGCCGTCGATATTATCCGACGACGACAAGCAGACGGTCAAGCGGACTGTTCCGAAGGGTTCCAACAAGATCCACGCCGTCGCCGTCGCGAAGCTCTACATCGCCTACCCCGACCGCCACAGATGGACCTATACGGGCCTTCAGGGCGCCGCTGTCCTGGCTAACGACCTTGTGGGGAACACATTCTGGATAAAGCTCGTTGACATTTCGGTAAGCAGCAGCCTGGGGTCGCACAGCAGCGGGATCGCTGCGGGAATCGTGAATGAGCCTTGCTAACTCCAGGCCAGCCCTTGAATCGCGGCGTCATTTGGGATCAGGAAATCTATGATACGTTCCAGTACAACCAAGACCGTACTTTCTTCCACACTTTCGAGCTAGAGCAATGTCTGGCCGGTCTTTCCTTCGCCGACGAGAAGGAGGCGAAGCAGTTCAAGAAGAAGATGGACGAGCGCGAGAAGAACGCTCACAAGAACACAAAGAACAAGCCCTTCGGCATGGCCGCAGGAACCTCCAATGGCGCGAGTACGAACGGCGGAGGTCACTCTCACGGCTTGCTAGGCAGCATCACAGGCAGTCTGTTTGGTCACAAGCATTCTTCGCACCAGCCTCAAGAGAGCCATTCCATTATTCCACCCAAGCCTTCGGATTCGCCCGCGACGTCCAGCCCGAACCAAAGCAGTCGAAGCTCCGCCATTGATACTGCCGATCCATCGTGGCAACCTTTACTGAAGGAACTGCTGGCTATGGGTATCACGGAGGATCAGATCGAGGAGAATGCGGACTTCATCAAGATGTACATTGAGCAGAAGAAGGCAAACGAAGCTACGGCAAACGAGCAGAAATCAAGGGCGCCACCACCTCCTCCGCCTGGCGCGCCTCCGGGAAACAGGCTGAGTCCACAGAACACAGGCAGCACTACAGCGTCCCGCCGAGGGCCCCCTCCCGCTCCTCCGCCAGCTCGCAGAAAGGGGGGTGCTCCTACGGCCAGGCCAACTTCTCCTTCTCCTGCCCGAGACCCATCGCCGCCGCCCCAGCCAAGGTTCAAGGCTCCGCCCCCGATTGCCGACGCGGGCAAGTTTGCGAACCAGGCGCCTCTTCCGCCGGCGAGAGCGCGGGCTTCCTCGAACACTGCGAACCCAGGCCCTCCACCACCGCCAAGGAAGACGGAAGAGGATTCAGGCCACAGGTTTGGTGTCCCGCCGCCTTTCAGCGGGCAGCGATCTGTCTCGACTCCAGTCCCGCCTCCCCCTCCAGCTCGCGGGCCCGTCCCTCCACCTCCACCCCGAGATACTCATACGCCCGCCGCACCACCGCCTCCGCCTCCTGCAAGGGCCGTGCCTACGCCAGCCGCTCCGCCGCCGCCGCTTCCCCCAAAGACTCCAGCAGCTCCACCCTCTCCAGCCGCCGTACCTCCACCCCCGCCTCCCCCTCCACCCGCTCAATCTGGACCTCCACCACCTCCACCGCCGCCAGCTGCTTCTCGGCCTGTTCCCGTTCCGCCGCCTGCGGCTGCAGCACCGCCACCACCGCCTCCTCCACCCGCTGCCGCTGCGCCGCCAACTCCACCCCCTCCGCCGCCTGCGCCTTCTGGAGGTGCTCCGCCACCACCTCCTCCGCCACCCGCTCCTGCTGGTGGAGCTCCTCCGCCTCCGCCTCCTCCACCGCTGCCCGCAAGCGGTGCCCCTCCGCCACCTCCTCCGCCGCCGCCAGGTCCAGCAGGCGCGCCTTCAGCACCGCCACCACCGCCTCCCGGAGGTGCTCCTGCTGCTCCCAAGATGCCTATGCCCGCTGGCGGTGGCGGGAGAGACGACCTCCTGGCCAGTATACGTGGTGGTGCTAAGCTCAAAAAGGTCTCAGACTCAGAGAAGAATGATCGCAGTGCTGCCATGGTTCCAGGTGCCAGCTCTTCACCACCGCCTGCATCTTCTGGAGGTGGCGCTGCAGGCACAGGTGCAGATGGTGGTTTGGCAGGTGCATTGGCTAGTGCGCTTGCAGCGAGGAAGAGTAAGGTCAGCCATAGCGATGATGAGGACGACGACGACTGGTGAGCGAATTAGGCAGCTATAAATTGAGATTTATTCATCCGAATAGTCGTCCAAGCTATCCCTGCTTTATGGGCACCGTTGTATTGACTCTGCGCGTCTTTGGCTGTCCACAAATCGACCTGCCGCCCGTCCCAGTTTTCACGGCCAACCTATCGAACTGGGACGTGATGGCGCATGTTGGCGTACCCGTTTTGGCGGCGACGCCCAGGGCCTCAGTGGTGACTTTCAACATCCTGAACCTGGTTATTCTCGCCCGGTAAACAATCCGCTCTACTGATGGTCACTGTGGCCCAACTGGCAGACTACAAGCTGTCACTGTCGAATTGTTGACAATAAGTCTGCTAGTGACGTGGAAGGTACTTAGGTTTAGGCCTGTGGTCGATCTATGAAAGCTTGATTCTCAGACAATTCTCAATTCTCTTGGAGCCGGCCATGTCCACGACCGACTGCTTGCTCAAAGGACTTCGGCCCTTCATTTCGATATCATGCTGTGTGGGAGAAGCCATCTGCGGTCAGTCAACTCTCTTTTTTTTACAGGTTGTTAATGCGAGGCGATAGGATGAAAACGGTTAAAATATTATCGAATTCCCAAGACTATGGCGACCCGTGAATAGTTGTGGTTACATCTTCATCCAGCGCGGAAGCAATCGTCTCCACGCAAGTATTCGGAGAGCCTCACGGCAGCCTGCTTCAACTAAAACACCGCTTCCTCGTCCTCGTCCTCCCATCCCCTGTGCTCATAGCAGCGCGGCAGCGCCTCCCAGTGCCGCCGCACCGAGTGCCCACACGCCGCTCCACGAGTTTACTGCCGCCGCACCCGTCGACGCCGTCGCGCTCGCACCCGTCGAGGACGCTGTGCCGGAGGCGGAAGAGGAAGATGAAGAAGACGAGGACGACTCGCTCGTCTCGTTGGCGTTGCCGGCGTTGGGCAGGGCCTGCGTCTGGACGCCGGAGCTGTTGGTGCAGTGCTGGCTCACCTCGTCGGCGGTGAGCTGCTGGCTCGTGATCGTGATGTCGGCGCACTGAAGGGGTTCATTCGTGTTAGGAGTGGAGGAAAAAAAAAAAAAAAGAGAGAGAGAGAGAGAGAGAGAGAATTGGAGAGAGGTAACGGTGGAGAGTGCTGTATGAACGGGGGGTTGGCTTTGGAGTGATGTTTCTACTCCTCGTCGCCTCGTTTTGTTTTTTTATGTTTTGGGCTGCGCATTCTTTTGTTCTTTTTTTTTTCTTTTTATTTCTTTCACCTACCTGATACAGTCCTCCATCCGGATCCCCATTCGACACAACCTGGATCGTCGCGTTCTGGCCTTCTGTCAGGTTCGCGCTCGCGGGGATGACGATGTCGCCCATGCAGAAATCTTCGGGCCCGCGCTCGCGGAAAGTGGGCCGCAGCACGATGTTGTACGCGCTGCCCGGGTCGTTGCCAATGCCGAGCAGGACTTGTAGGTTGGTTTCGGTGTGGCCCATGTTGAGCTGGATGGGGGCGCCGGAGAGCGGGAAGGAAGTACGGTTGGAACTGGGCGTGTCAAAGCCGCCGCAGGGGAATGAGGGGGCCTTGTCGTCGTCGAAGCCGCGAGAGGGCGGCCACGTGAGAGTGAACTGAGCGTGGAATTGTGAGTTTTGCGGCTTGCGAGGAGGGGTGTGGGGGCATTGGGTGGCCTACGTGGGCGGTGGTGAGGGTGGAAAAGGTGGTGAGGAGGAGGGCGCTGGTGGGGAAGAGCATCGTTGCGGTTGGGTTGATGGTCGGGAGCTTGCTATTGGGGCCGGTCTACTGCTGCTGGGCGATTGGGGGAGGGGGGAGCAGTGAGGCGCGAAGCAATGGCAGGATGTTTTGACGGTGGGTAGCACGAGCGTATAAACAACTGGACGAGCTCGGGCCTGCTAGGGGCACTCGTATCACGCGCGGAGGAGGGGGGTTGGAGAAAAGGGAAACGCTTGGATTCGTACGAAAGCTTATCGTCGTCCCGCGTCTTTTTTATAACAGCGAGGCGGCGGGCGGTAGCTGCAGGCGACTCGGGCGCCGTCCCATCGCAGCTCGCGTGCGTCGAGGGTGTGCCGCCACACACGGCATCTCGACGGCAGGTGCAGCTGATGGTCGAGCGGGCGGGGAGCATCGGCGGTGCAGGCGAGGACGCCACCGAGCTCCGGATGTACCGTCGTGCGACGAGGATGACGAGGGGACAGAAGAGTGGATGAGGCGGGTGGTGACGGTGCGGCCGGCTTGCTGGGTAGGTTGCGCGCAATTGAGCAGATTACCGGCAGCGCTAGACCACGGCGGGGCTGGTGGCTGCAAGTCAGCGCCCGGGGACAGGATGAGCTTGTTTGATGGAGCAGGCCCGCAGATCCACCCTGCTCCATCCTCCAACATCACGCACGTCGCTTGCACGATCCGGCCAGGCTGCCGCTCGGAGATATGCTTCATTACGGGCATTACAGACTAATCGTGCTACTCGCAGCCGTGCTGGCCAGGCGGTTGCAGGCCCTCGCTGCCGCCGCATCCCTCGCAACAGCCTGACTTTAACGCCGCGCCAAAAAAAAAAAGTAAAACACCTTCGCCGGGGACGCACCCCCCATTCAGTGGTCCGACGACTTCGAGTACCTGCCAAATGCCACCTCACCCAGGAAGGTGCCGCCGAGGACGGACAGCAGGTACCCGACGTTCATGGTCATGACCGCGAGCATGCTGTTGCGGGCGTGGTCAGCATTCCAGAGCAGGAGAGGCCAGATGGGCACTAGGGAACTTACAGCATGTACCCCACTCCCACAATCACAGTGACCATGGCCGCCCGCGGCAGGTCGACCCCGAAGCGCCACGGCTGCACTCCGCCGACCTGCCGATGCGCGATGGTGACGCGCTCCTCGACGCCGTTCGCGGTCAGCACGCCCGTCCGTGATGCATCGTCGCTCTCGATACGTTCCGCCGCCGGCTGTTTGTCCGCCACGACGATGTAGCGGCGTTGCAACGCCTGCGCCGTCCAGCGCGCCTCGAGGAGTGCTTTTGCCGCGAAGAGCCCGCGCAGCACGGCGGCGAGGATGATGAGGAATATGCAGATGCCCGCGTACTGGCCCGATGTCGAGGGAGCGAAGGAAGATGTGTAGAGGGGTGTGTCGGCGGCGGTGTTGAAAAGCATCCCCATCATGCTGGAGCTGGAGCTGGAGCTGCTCATGTCCATGTCCATACTGTCTCCGTGACGTCTCTCCATCTTGATGCGTGGACTTTTCGAGGTGTTGGTGGACGGTGTAAGTTTTGTGCTGGGCTTGGTGGAGATGGGACGATTCGAGCGGGGCTGGTGCGTTCTTTGTACCAGAGCGCCAGTCGATATCGTCGCACCGGCAGGCTGGAATGGTTGCGCACGTATGATCCTATTTCCCGGCGCCGAGGGAGGAGGAAAGTGGTGGTGAGCAGGATCGAGAACAGAGATGAAGCCGAACAAGTCGCAGACCGGCAATGCGCACGAGCCGTGGGAAAAGGATCAAAGTGGACCGGGCGGGCGAGAAAGGCTTGTTCACGGGCGTGTGAGCCCAAAATAGGCAAGTAGCGGGCAGGAGAGAGTTTGAGAAGGTTTCTAGGCGGGCGATTGGCTGAAACGGCCAAGGGCTGGACCGCCCCTCGACGCCACGCTGCTGGTGCCCGTTGATCCCCAGACACGCCGGCTGCTGATATTATCGGAGTCTCGGCCCATGCCTTGACCTCGCAGTCCGTCTTCCCGAACGTCGCTCTCCCCCCAGGTTCCAGCTGCTTGCAACACCACGCCCCGGGGACGAGCATGTGTCTGTCTCACTAGCCGGCAAGCACCTCACCACCGCCACAACCAGCAGGTCTGGCCTCTTTTGCAAAAATGAAGGTCCGTCGTCACGACCACGATGGAATGGATATGGACATGGGCGGAATGGACATGGGGTCCAGCGTTGCCGGCGTGCCTTCGCTCGATTTGCTGATGCAGTACTACTGGGCCGTTGTTGGCTCCTTCATTGGAATCGCTGCGCTGGTTCATGTCGCAAATGTCTTGATCTGCCGGCAACGGTCAGTTCCGATGCCAAATACACTAATTCCAAGGCTCGTGCTGATGCAGCATATACAGGCTATCTGCTGCTTGTTGCGGCCACACGAAACCAGCCAAGCCTGAGGCACTGATATTGCGCATCAATGCCACCGCTACCGCCATTGTCCGGGAAGCCAGCAACGCAACTTTCTCTTCCCTCAAGTTCAAGGGGCTCAACATCCACCTGCCCACTGTGGGAAAGACTGCAATCGTCGCTGGCAACTTGGTCATTATCCTGGTCCTGTGCTTTTACAAATTCGACCTGAGCGACCAGTGGTCATACGAGGACATCGCCTACCGAACCGGCTGCATTTCCCTGGCCCAGCTGCCACTCATCTTTCTCCTGGCCGGCAAAAACAACATTATCGGATGGCTGACAGGCACAAGCTACGAGCGTCTGAACTGGCTGCACCGTTGGGTATCGAGATGTCTCCTTCTCACCGTAACCATTCACATGGGCTACTGGTTCGCCGACTGGGCCCCTTACAACTATATCGGCCGTAAGATCAAAACCGACCCCATCACCCAGCATGGTCTCATCTCCTGGTGTCTTCTTCTCTGGATCGTCCTCAGCTCCGTCGCACCAATCCGCGGCTGGCGGTACGAGATCTTTGTCATCCAGCATCTCGGCTCCATGGCCGCCTTCCTCGCCTTCGTCTACAAACACATCAACTCCTGGCCTCTCTATGTCCGCATCTATGTCTACCTGCCCATCGCCCTCGTCTGCGTCGACCGCATCGTCCGCACTGCTCGCCTCCTTTACGTCAACCTCTCCCTCTTCCACCCGAGGCAGCGCAAAGATGGCCACATGTCCGCCCTCTGGGCGGCCAACGCAACCTTCACCCCGCTCCCACACGAAACCACGCGCATCTCTATCGCCAATCCACCCATCACCTGGACGCCCGGCCAACACGTCTTCCTCTCCTGCCACAGTGTTGTCCCGCTGCAGAGCCACCCCTTCACCATTGCCTCGTTGCCCGCAGACGGCCGGATGGATTTCTACGTCAAGAGCGAGCGCGGCGCGACGCGGCGCTTCTTCTCGCACGCCGAGAAGCTGCACCTTACCCCCTCCTCGTCGCCATCGCCCAGCAGCAGAAGCTACCCGCAAAAAGAAACGAGGGCCGTTGCCATCGACGGGCCTTATGGCCGCATGCGCCCGCTGCGCCAGTTCGACAGCATCGTGCTGTTCGCCGGCAGCACGGGCGCCACTTTCACCGTCCCGCTGCTGCGCGAGGTGGTCGAGCACTGGAAGCTGCAGCACGCGGGTCGGGGTTCGCAGCCGTCATCGTCCACGGGTTTGCTGAAGTTCTTCCCCGATGGCGCTGCCACGAGATACATCCGCTTCGTCTGGGTTGTCAAGTCGCGCAGACAGCTCGGTTGGTTCGCCGCGCAACTGTCGCGCGTGATGGAGGACGCGGCGGTGCTGCGGCGCGCCGGCGCGGACGTCGAGGTCGAGATGAGCGTGTATGTGACGTGCGACCCGGTTTTCACGGACGAGTACAAGGAGGCCGCAGCGGCTGGCGCTGCTGCTGGCGCTCCTTCGACTGCACAGAAAAAGCAGCAGCAGCAGCAGCCTCGTCTCGCGGATCCGGAGGAGAAGCGGCTTGTCAGGAAGAGCGCTACCGTCCGCGAGATCGAGGAGAGCAGCTCCGCGTCTTCCCTGTCGTCCTCGTCTTCCGATAATGAGAAGCGCGCCGACCCCGCAGGCGCCGCATGCGCACCAGATGGCACCTGCCACTGCCAGTCCACCGTCATCGAGGACGACGATAACGCCATCTCGCCCGCCATCTGCAACTGCTACAATGGCGTGAAGACTCATCCGTTCTCGAACTCCCCGCTCCTCAACGAACAACAATCAACCACGCCTTCCCCTTCGTCGTCGTTGTCGACGTCTGGCTTGCAACTGCACCCAAGCATCGCGCTGCTGTCCGGCCGCCCTCACCCGGAGAATGTCACGCGCAAGGTGCTAGAGCGCGCATTGGGCGAGAGCGCCGTTGTCGTCTGCGGGCCGCACGCGCTGGCGCGCGATGTAAGAGCCGCGGTGGTACGGTTGAGTGATGAAAGGGCGGTGCATAGGGGGACGGGGGCGCAGGGGATTTGGTTGCATGTGGAGGGGTTTGGGTTTTGAGTGGGCTTGATGAATCTGAGTTGGCCGGGGAGAGTCAGGGCTGTTGTCGGATGAGGAAGAGCGGTTGCATCAGTTTATGGCGTTTCGATCTTTTGAGGAAAAGGTGGGGTGGTGTTGAGGATGGGATACCCTAGGATGATGAAGAAATCCGTCAACGAAGGTCCGGTTTGCTGAGGGTATGGTGAAAAAAACGCACTTGGGACGGAGAATTTTAGCCTCATTGTAATGAGGATGCTACATCGCGTTTTACGCCTTTACGAGACGGCCGACATTCTCAACAGGGAAGTATAGTCGACCATATCCTATATAATTAAAGCTACTACTATCTTAGCGTCCTAATCAGGGAAGGGCTAGAAACCGTTCGCTTGGGAACAGCAGTGAACATCGCCCATAGAAGCTCCCTTCCGCCATGTTGCGAGACGAATTTAGTTTCAGAGTTCAGTCACATGGAAAAGAGGTCATCTGGAAGACGACGGTGGAACAGGCGTTTGTGCTGAATCATCAATGCCCGCGCCATCCTCTGGAGTTTTCCGCTACGCAAAAAAAGGGCTCGCATATCTCTCAATTTCTTCCGACCACGCCAAAGTGGGGGGCACAAAGTAAAGTGGCCCGGAAAGAAACGGTAATGGGAGAACCCAGCGGCTCTAATCCAACTCCGGTCACCGGGGAAAAAAAGAAAAAAAGAAAAGGGAACCGGGCTCCCAGTTCCTCACCATCTCGTGCTCCTGCTCGTGTCCCTGCTCGCGCTATCACACAAACCATCTTGTCTGTATCATCACTGCCGAGCAGTTGAAGTAGTTGTCCAGATGCACATATTGTCGTTTCGAGAGGACACAGGCGAATCTTCCGACCGGACGGCGGACTATCTGTCACGACAGCGCCCATACTCTGTCACGGGAGTTGGGTGACGAGTGTTGTTTACGTCTGAAGACTGTGCTGCGGACCAACAGCATCTGACGAAACAACAGGGATACAATAGTATACATACCGGAACGTCTCCTTTCCGCCAAAGCAGTATTCTATGAAATTGCCATTCTCGCAGCGACTGTGTCTTCGAATCAATTCAGGTATATAGCTCCTCATCAGCTCTCCATTCTTTATCTCTTCGTCACTCATACCAGGGCTATACAACTCTTTATACC
>JAJJID010000065.1:0-128174 GCA_022204955.1 Macrophomina pseudophaseolina
TTGTTTCTTGATGACCGTGTGCTGGGGCTTCGTGTATGTCTTTTACGAGTTCTTCCCGTAGTTTGACCGGAACGTAGACTAATCCTAAAAACAGGATTGTGCTATCTGCGTTTTTAGTTACTCGGGGGTCGTTTTCGAGTTCTCCGATTTCTTGAGCCGTTGCGTCGTCTGCGCAGGCTTCTCGAATCTTACGCTCCCATTCGTTACCTTCAAGGCGTATCGCTAGGGCTAGTCGTCGGACCGGGGTAAGCGAGTCGTCTAGTCCTTCCTTAAGCCATGTCTATTCGATGCTATAAATAGCAGTGATCTAGCGGCTACGGCTAGCGGGTATAAAAGACCCGTCTTCCTACGTGTCGAGTACTACAGGTTATGGACCTGGCTTCCCCTCGATATAGTTAGCTCGTCTGCTCAGCGCGTCTGCGCGAGCGTTTTCAGATCCCTTTCTGTAGATGATCTTCATATCGTATAACGCTAGTTCTTCAGCCCACCTAACCTGTCGTCGGTTTAGTTCCTTGGTGGTGGTGAAGTGCGATAGGTTCTTGTGGTCGCAATATACTATGATTTGGTGTTTGGCCCCTTCCAGGTAGTATCTCCATTCTTTAAAGGCCGTAACAATGGCTAGGAGTTCCTTATCGTGGACGTCGTAGTTCTTTTCGGGACCTAACATTTTTCTCGAGTAAAAGGCGATGAGGTACAGCCTACCTTACTCGTCTAGCTGGCTAAGGACTACTCCAATGGCGTAGTCGGAGGCGTCGGTCTCGACCGTAATAGATAGGTCAGGGTTATAGATACCCAGGACCGGTGCTTCCGTAAACATACGCTTTAGCGAGTCGAAGGCTATTTATTACCTTTCCCCCCATACGAACCCGTGTTCTTTCTTAATCAAGTCTATAAGAGGTGTTGACACCTTCGCGTAGTTCAGGATGAACTTCCGGTAAAAGTTAGCAAATCTAAGGAAGAATTACACTTCTTTAACGGTTCTTAGCGTGGGCCAGTCTCTTATTGCGTCCAGTTTCTTGTCGTCCATGCTAATATGTCCTAGGGTAATAATAAACCCCAGGTACTCAGTCTTCTGGGTATACCACTCGCTTTTTTCTAGGGCGACTTAGAGGTTTCGTTCGTCCAAGGCCTTTAGGACTTTTCTTACATGCTCGGTGTGTTCTTCGAGCGTTTCCGAGTAGATCAGGATATCGTCCAGGTAAGCCAAAGCGAATACATCCAAATACGGACGTAGCGTATCGTTAACTAGGCTCTAGAAGGTAGCCGGTGCGTTAGTAAGTCCGAAGGGCATTACCGTGTACTCGTAGTGGCCGAATCTAGTTCGGAACGCCGTTTTCCATTCTTTACCTTCCTTGATACGGACCAGGTGGTAGCCTTCTCGGAGATCTAACTTCGTGAAGTACTTAGCGCGTCTAAGTTTATCCTATAGTTCGTCGATACGAGGTAGTGGGTAACGGTTTTTTACCGTAATGTCGTTCAGCTATCGGTAGTCGACGCAGAGGCGGAGCTTACCGTTTTTCTTTAGTACGAACAGAATCGGGTATCCGGCCGGTAATAACGACGGGCGGATATAACCTCGTTCCAGGTTCTTATCGATGTATTCCCGTAGCGCTTCAGCCTCTTTCTCAGACAAGGAGTATATAGGCTTAAACGCTAGCTACGTTCCTGGAAGCAGGGGTATCTCATAATCCCATAGTTAATGCTCTAGTAGCTATCCTTTGCCTCTTTCCTGGAATATTCTTGGTATGTCCTAGAACTGTTATGGGACGGTTTCTAATTCCGGTATAGGTGCTAATTTATTCGGAGTAGGCCTTACAATTCCGTCGAGGTCTGCGTTAACCTCGGCTGCCGAAATGCCTTATTTGATAATATCCACCCATCTACGCGTGGATGGGTTATATCTTCTGTGGATCCTCTGGGGGCAGTCTCCTCCGACTGGCTTTGGGATGTCGTTATCCTCCTAGCGAAGGCCCCGTATCATGCGAGCTAGGATTTTCTGCTCGTGTTCTAGGCTTATTTTAACGAAGATTATATACGCCTTTTCTCCTCGGTTTCTCATTCGCTTTAATGCGTCTATTAAGATTTCCTAGATGTCTAAGGGGTCTTCCTTAACCGTCGGTGTTCTTCTGGCGTTTACCAGGTGTCTAGCGCATTCCTCGTTTAGAAAGATAACTGTTCTTTCCTTCCATCGGATATGCGGCTCGTGGGTTTCGAACTATGGGATTCCCAGAATAATATCGTGTCCTGGTATGGAGGTTACGTTAAGTGTAATCTTCTCCACGTATTTCCCAATAGTGAGCTTTGCGGGTTCTATTTCGACCCGAATCTGCCCTTTATCGTAAGAGGCGGCGGACCCATCTACCGTTTTTAGCGAGTAGGGGTGGTCTTTCCCCGTGAGTCTAATATTATTTTAGGTGGCGAAGATATAGCTAATAAAGTTGCCTTCTGCTCCGCTATCGAGCATAGCCATTGCGGTTCGTCCGCAGATAGTTACTAGTATTCTAAGAACTCTTCCTAAGGTGCGTGTGCTATTCGGTATACGTGAAACCTAGTTGAGGGACCTGTCCGACGGCCCCTCCTGGGGTCCCTAAATAGGGGAGCCGTCTAGTTTTTTAACCTGGATTGGCCGTAGATTTCGTTGTGCATATAATCTTCCCATTCGTTAACTTACAGGTGTGCTTGCTTCCAACGGGTCCAGTTGCCGTTATTTAGCTATCTTCGCCAATAGACCCGGTCCTTTCGTACTTAGTATCTAAAGATCGGACGGTTAAGTTTCTCGTCGGGGATCCACTGCAGTATGCGGTTCTGAATAGTTACCGTTCCGTGCTAGCAGAGAATTCTCGCGAGTTCTCGAAGGAAGTCATAGTCCGCTTGTTCGCGTGCAGAGACCCCTTAGTGATGGCGCATAAGAAGCGTCGTGTCCTTAGTTACCGGGAGTTCGTACCTTTTCCCGTCTTATTCGATCCGAGTTTCCCAAAGCGTGTCCTGGCGCCATCCCCAGATAACCGTCAGAGCGAGGCTTCCTTGATGCGGAATCTATATCGTCTAGGTGCGGTTGCCCCATTCGTCCTGTAGGTAGCTGCTAATGCCGTATCTCTCGGCCAGAACTTCTAGTTCGGCGAGGGTATCCCATTTATCGGATAGCATTGGGGCATCTTCTAACTATACGCTATCCTTACTTTCGGTTATACTCTCGTAAAATTCTCCTGTGCTGCTGTTAACGAGTTCTTAGTCCAGGGAAAAATTATCGATAAGGTCTTCGATTTCTAGTGTTTCCTTGTTACGTGTGGCCAGGTTCAACTATCGAGGTTCGGAGGGGTACCATCCGGTGGCTTGCTTATCGCTCTAGTAGGTGGAGCAGTTATCGTCAAAGCAGGCGGTCCAGCTCATAGCCGCATAGTTAACTTCCTTACTTATAGTAGATGCGGAGCGGGGTTCTTCTTCTTCCTAGGTAGCGCCAGCGGCAGTCTTACCGGGTTTATTCCGTTACAGACAGCGGTGTTAGGGGTTCTACTTATCTCCGCAGTAGACACAGAGTCCTTAGTTAAAGCGTTCTATTTCTTGCTCCGTCTACTGACGTCGGGGTCGTCGTTTATAGCTCTTATCGTTTCGTTAAGCAGCGTCTAATTCCATAGCGTCGCCTCCTTCTTAAGTGTGTTTGGGGCGTGTAGGGCGCGAGGTATTAGCTCCGTAGTTGTTTCCTTTATAGCGCTCCGTCTATCGCTCGAAGAGGCGGTTATCGCACTTAATTACTAGCTTAATAAGTTCGTCCAGCGTTTTAGGGTCGTCCTAGGTCATAAGTTAATCCTTGACTTTTTCCTTGAGTCCTCGGTAGTAGTGATCCATAAAGGCGCGGTCTAACCAGTCGTCGAGATAGGCCGCGGCCTTCTAGAACTCGGTAGTATACTCGGCTACTAAGGTTTTCTGTTGGATGTTCATAATGGCTCGGCGTGCCTTATATACTTTATCTAGATCGCCGAAGCTCTGTTTAATTTGGTTGACAAAGTGTTTGTAGCTAGCGAAGATCTTGCTAGTGTCTTCCTTCCATTAGCTTAGCTCCTTGCTCATGCGGTCCCTAAGGTAGGGTTCGAACCACTGGGCTGCGGTGTCGCGTAGGTACGTGGCAGCGAACATAACCTTTCGATCCTCACTTTCGAATTCGCGAGAGTTAAAGAAGAAGTAAAAGTCGAGTTAAGATAGAAAGGTTTAGAGCTTCTTTCGGTTGCCGTAGAAGAGATCGGGTTTGGCCGTCTTCGTAGTAGTTTCCTTAACTCGGGCCGGCGACTCGTTTCTAGACGTAAGGTCCGTCGGGGAAGTCGTAATAGGAGCTAGTGCCAGAGCGGGGGTAGCTTAGTTGCGGAGCTCATTTACTTATTAATAGAGCTGGGTGTTCTCGTTAGTCTACTCCTGAAGTTGTCCGCGTAGCTCGCCGATCTAGCCCTACATATCTTAGATGACCTGAAAAAGGTCGGCCATAGTTGGCTGTGGGGGACCGTTGTTGTTCATGTCGACGTCGTTTATTATATTGCTTAGTTAGCGTTAAGTTTAGGTAATACTACCTTTCGTTGGTCGTTCCTTTCCTCGGAACTACCTTCTCTTGCAAGGATGGTGGTCAAAGTATAACGGCGGCCTCTTCCACTAGGCTTTAGAATCACCTAGCAGGGTCGGGTAACAGTAGGTTTACCTTAAAGGACAAGAGAAGGGTAAAGGATTGGGACGACGGGTAGTGATCACGTGATAGGTTAGGGCGCGGTACGCGTCAGGCTTGTTACCTCCAATAAGTCTATATTAGAATCTTAAGTTAACCACGAAGGTCAAAGTACTATCTAAGGAGTGTGTCTATATACTATAGGAAATGTGCAGCAATCTATAGATAGTAGTAGATAGTTGGCATCCTTGGTTATCCAAGTATTATGGAGGATAGTCGTGGTCCTTCGTTATCCAGTAGGCCCGGTGGGTCCCACGTGACTTAGGCGCTAAGGCCTGTTTTCCGGAACCCGACTTCTACCCTAAGGAGCGGACGATATGTTCGACATTCTCTTATTCGTCCCTTGTGTCCGAAGTCGGTTTCCTAGATCTGTGCCCTTTCCCTATGGGTGTCTTTCCCCTACGGGAACTCGGTCCTGCTATTCTTCC
This sequence comes from Macrophomina pseudophaseolina, assembly GCA_022204955.1. Taxonomy (NCBI): domain Eukaryota; kingdom Fungi; phylum Ascomycota; class Dothideomycetes; order Botryosphaeriales; family Botryosphaeriaceae; genus Macrophomina; species Macrophomina pseudophaseolina. Next base: position 5,137 of record JAJJID010000065.1, read on the forward strand.
GGGTAGTTGCTGTGCTGCGCGGGCGTCGTTCCCGTGCGGGCTTCTATTACTACCAGGCTCGGGGCCGTACGCGCCGTCTTCCCTTGAGGCTGGTTTTCCCGTACGGGCGTTCCGGCCGTGCGGCTCTGCTGCCCGTAAGGGTTCTTAGTCCCTGCGGTGCCTTTTCCCGTGCGGGCTTCCTACCCGCGGGGTCATAAAGCCCTTGTCCTCTGGGGTTCGTAACATAACCCTAACCCTAAACCTTAATTTTGTATGGGGGCTGAATCCACCCTTATAATGGTAGATTTATATTTTTTAGTTTAGTCTATATATCGCCTTACTAACTCGTTATTATCTTCCTCCCCTCTTCTATTATCTATAAACCCTAACTCTAATCCTTCTCTAATAATAACTACCTCGCTTCTTTCACTATTTCTTCTCGCCCTACTACTCTCCTGTCTATAATCTATTATACTACGCGGCTTACCCGCGTGCACGATTAACCTAATACTCGGTATATCGATCCCTATCCCTAACGCGCTCGTCGCTACTACTACCCGTTCTCTACCTATCCGGAAATCCTCTAATACCTTATCCTTTCGCCGCTCGCTTATATCTACCCAGAATTCCTCGCACGCGAACCGGCCTACTTTCGCTAACTACTCTACCTCCCCCTACGTCTTATAATAAACTACTACTTTCCCCTCCGCCGACGCCCTTAACTCCCGCTCTACTAACTCCGCTTATAACGGCGGCCTCTTCCACTAGGCTTTAGAATCACCTAGCAGGGTCGGGTAACGGTAGGTTTACCTTAAAGGACAAGAGAAGGGTAAAGAATTAGAACGATAGGTAGTAATCACGTAATAGGTTAGGGCGCGGTGCGCGTTAGGCTTGTTACCTCTAATAAGTCTATATTAGAATCTTAAGTTGACCACGAAGGTCAAAGTACTACCTAATAAGTATATCTATATACTATAGGAGAGTTGTAATAATCTAGATCGATATAGCTAGATTAAAGCAGCTGGATTAATAGTATTAAATCAGTGTCCTTGGATCAAGTTAATCCTAGTAGGTCCTTATAGGGCCTACGTAACTCGGGCGCTAACGCCTACTTCCTAGAATCCGACTTTTAACCTCCTTCTGCGAACGATAGCGATGTCCACCTTATTTATTATCGCGTAACGTGCTTCTCTACCGGTTTCCTAGATTCCGCCCGCGACCCTTGCTAAGGAAGTATTATACCACTAGACTATAGTCCCTTGCGATTGTGGCTTCGGCCTTCCCGTGCGGGAACCGTTCCCTTAAGGAAGTCATTCCCCTACGGGATTCTATCGCGCCGCCTACTTCCTAACTAAGCTCTTTAAGCGCTATTTCCCTGTGGTTGGTATTCCCCTGCGGGATTTCCTCCCGTAAGGGTTCCCGTCCCTTAAGGGATATTTGCCCGTGCGGGACTAACGCCCGTGGGGTTCGTAACACCGCTACTAAATTCTTTTACTTTTTTCTACTACTCTTCTTTTTACTAACTACCCGATACTATATATTCTTTCGTACCGTTAACCCCCTAAATATATTTACCTTATTTACTCTCTATTCTATTCTTTTATATAACCTACTCTCCTTCGCCGCCGGTAATATCGCCGTTAATAATATTATCTATATCTCTACTCTCGCTAACTTATCTAATTATTATAAATGCTTCCGAAAATCCACTCTATCGTTTAATACGACATGATATTTATCTACTACGATACAGTCTAACTACCTCGTCTATCTAATACGCTTTAAAAACATCCTAAACTCCTCGCCCACCGCCGCCTCCGGCGTTACTAATATAATTAACTCTACATCCGGCTGCCGCCTGCCGCCCTATACCGCACACCGCACCCCCGCCTTATCGCACCGCCGCTTTATATCCTTCTGCAATAACTTTAATGGCACTATTATTACTATTATACCACCGGGTTCTACCTACGCCGGTAATATAAATAACACGCTCTTACCCGTCCCCGTCGGTATTACTACTACTACGGGGCTATATCCTACCTTAATTGCATCTAATACTAGCTTCTATACGCTGTGGAAAACCACCTCCTTATCTACTAACTACTATAACTATTCCTTAGTATTTATCTTATTTAATCAAATTTAACAATCTAACTACTTCTCTTCCGCCTTCTTCTCGAACTAGTACCGCTTACGCTTTTTACTCGTTGCCTTACTATCCGCCGCCTCGTTTCGCTCGTCTATCTAACCCGTCGGTTCAAATCCTAAAAATCGGTGCTAATCGACGCTATACGCCCGGAACTACTACCTTTATTCTACTACTTACCCTAACTACTCTATAATTTCCCTTATATATACGACTCCCGCTACGTGCGACGTATACCCTACCTACGCGTCCGTAATTACCGCCGCTATACCGTTCTTATTCTATCGCTACTCGCTATCGTCTTCCTCTCTATCGTTCTACCTAAACGCCGTCGGCCCGCGGATTTACTATCTACTAATTACTATCGCGATATTACGATATGCCCACACCGTAACTTTATACCCTAACCCTACTATTATCTCCCACTTAATTACCTATCTTATCCGCTCCGTCATCTACTTCTTACCCCCGGGCTCGGCTACCTATAAATACGCGAATAACGGCGGCGACTACTTCTACTTCTACTATTATTACTCCTACTATTGCTCCTACTATTACTCCTACTACTACCCCTACTACTACTTCTACTACTACCCCTACTACTACCTCTATTACTGCCCCTACTACTACTCCTACTACTACTTACCTTATATTAACACCTTAATTCTCTACTAAAATGGCAAAACTAACTATAAATACTATACTAACAACTCGCCCACCTCGCGCAGTAAATACTAGTAAATAATCTTAATATCTCTCTACAACGCGTACCCTTTATAATACTGCGTAATAAACACGACCATCCCATCTTCGATAAAAATATACCGGTACCCCGCCTTCGCCGTATTACTATGCCTAATACTTAATATCTCCGGTCCTCTCGCCGGCTGCCTGCCCGTTATATATATTAACACTAATAACTTTTCCTTAAACGCCGTAACCCGGCTCATCTAATTCGATACTACCTCGCAGTTTAATCCTAACGCCGTTTTCTACTAGATAAACCGTCTTCTAATCGCGCTATCCTCTATAATCCGCTTAAACAACTACGACTACCCGTCTACCGGGAATCTATTACGCTAATCTTATAAAAAATTTTACCCGCGCTACCCGTTCGTCGGATCGTCGTATATCGAATACTACGACACTATCGGAATCTCCTACCTACTCTTATAAAATAACAAATCCTCTACTAATACCTATGCTATCCCCTACATTAAACCGTATACTATCCCGCGGAACTACGCTATACTAAACGATATATTCTTATACTCTAATATATCTCTATTTCTTTACCCGACGTGCTCTTTCGCCGTTATATTAAAATAAATCTTTATACCGTACGCTTATAAATCTAAAAACTACTATATCAGGCTATCGCTACTACGGACTATAAAATTATCTATTATTTTATTTATCCACTATAACCCGCTTCTATCGGCGCGCCTACTACTCTCGTCGCTTCTACTACTTCCCCCGCTTTCGTATCCGCTATCTTCGAAATTATACAGCCTCGCGCTCGCGCTAAAATACTCGTTCTTCTCCGCTGGTATTACTACCTCGAATGCCTTCTAAATAACTATAAAATGCACTACCTTAATTAATACGGATAAAATTAACTCGTACGTCTCCGGGCCTCTCTAACTATTATCCATCGGGTTAACTTCTAACACGGCGGTAGCGTATACTAATACGCTCTTATACTCGCACTCGACGAATCGTTAATTTAATAACTCGATATAAAAATCTAAATATACCTATTAAATTAGAATTAATTTTTACTACTTCTCTTTATTCTTCTTATTTATCTTACTTTCTTTCTTATCGCTTTTTTCTTCTTTCTTCTTCTTTACCTTCTTATTATCTTTATTTTCTTTATTATTTTCTTTTTTATCTTCGCTTTCTTCTACCTCCCGCTCTACCTCTTTAACTAATCTAACGAATGCTTTAAACTAATTATAAGTAAATTTATATGCCGGGCTATTCTAATCGTACTACCGCTATATCCGTATAAAAAACATCAACACCTGCTCCTACGACTAGGTATAATCCTTAATCGATTCCTTATCTATATACGGCTATAACGGCTAATATTAAGTCTAATACTTCTTCGTTCTAATCGCCTATATCCGTATCGATACGCCCGCCTACTTCGTTACGCTCTCTTAACTAATACGGGTAATATTCTCTATTATCTACTATACGGCCGTCTTAATTAGCTCGTTCGAATTATCTTTTTTCTTATTAGTGGCCTTCTATCGTCTATTCTTCTTTTCATCCTCCTCGCCGCCCGGCTTAACGATATACCGTAATAAATCCTTATAGTTTTTACTAACTAAATACTTCTACTACTACGTCTACTCTAACCACGGGTTCGCCTAATTCCTCTCGGCGTTCTAAACGACGGCGGCTGCCTCCTTCTCGGCCTACTCGAACCGGGCCTATATCTACTACTATGCCTACATCTACGTATTCCTACTACTATTATTACTACCGCCGCTATTGTCTTCGCGTATTCTATTCTCTTTCTCTACCGGTTGCCGTACCTTAAAATACTACGATCCGTACTAGCTCGTAAAAAATCGCTAATAATATACCTATCTTACTACTTTCTAAAAATGCCTTTCGATTCTATCAGCCTTACTTTTACCCGATCCGCCCTTTTACCTACCCGCCGACTACTAATACTTAATATGCTAATGCTTCTTTATTACTTTCTTATTCCGGTAAATATATCTATATCTATCGGGCTATAACTCGTATATTAACCCGTTTACATATATTAGCAACTCCGGGATCGGCCTATTAACGCCTACGGGCACCTTAAACTCTCTAGAAAACCTAATTAATCTAGAAAACTCTCTAACCTCGTCTACGATCGCCTCTACGTTCTTTCCGCTAATGCTATAATATCTGCCCTATAAATATACCTATACCTAATTCACCTACACGGTGTGCCGGCATTCTTTATACACCGCGACCCGGTACTCGCCTAAATAATAAAAATACTCGGCTGCTCGGGCGGTTATAGTAACTTATACTTACTATCTACTATCTACCGTCTACTATTCGTCGTTTAATTATTACTTATTAATCGCTACTATTCTACTCTTATATAAAAATACGTCTTCTTTTTCTCTAACCAGCTTATTCTACCTACCTAACTACCCCGCCCCTTTCTATTATTAAACTATCTAACTCGTCCCGCTTTACTACGCGCTACTACCGGCTGCGCGTTCGCTCGCTCTTTACCTACCCGGCGGCTCTATAATTCCACTACCGCTCCGCTCGGGTTACTTTTACCCCATCGAATTTAACCCTAACTTACCCTAACTGCTAAAATTATACTCGAATGCGCGGTCGGGTGGGTATATCGTACGCAAAAAATTTTATCGCCTAACCTTACTCTAAAATATATCTTAATCTAATATAAATCTAACTTCTTTTTCTAAATCCACTATACCTAAATCCACCGTACCCGTAACCCTAACCCTAAACCTTAATTTTATATGGGGGCTAAATCCACCCTTATAATAGTAGATTTATATTTTTTAGTTTAAGTAATCCTTATAAACCGTACCGTTTAACTTATAATCGAAATAAGAACGCGACGAAGGCAAGAAAACTAACTCTACTAAGACTACTAAATAATAGTACTTCTTAGTTATATTCCGTTTCCGTTTAGATATAATAGACTTATGGAAAAGAAATAATCCTAGAAGAGAATATAGAAAAATAGATAATATAGATAAATCTTCGGGCCGAAGATCTCTAAGGGGAGGAATAGTATTACGGCGCAGCCTACATAGGGTAATAAAGATAGGAATAGCCCCACCGAAGATAAGTAGAACCGAAGAAAATATAGATTAGAAATTATATAACCCCCATAATTAGTTAAACCTACTCGTCTAGAACTTAAGTAGGTTAATCTAACTGCTTAGTAAGACGGTCGCGATTAATTACTAAGCGCAACACCTTTACTAAGTATATAGATTATATACACTTTCCTACTTATATATAAACTATACTCCTTAGATAGCTTTAACCTTCGTAGTTAATTTTAATAATAATTTAGTACTAATTATTAGTAATACGGCCTTCGTACGTAGTACTTAGTCTTATTACGTATTCGACTTACTCTCTCCCTCTTTTTATACCTACTTAAGAAAAACCCCCTCGATAGGTTTTCTTCCTCTTTAGTATTTAGATTCTTAGAGGCAGAGGCCTACTCGTTATATTTAAATCGTCTATAGTTAAATTTTTTTTTTATATCGATAATATCTCTCTAATAGTTAGTTTAACTAGCTTTAGAAAGAATGTTAAGATTTTAGAAAGAGAAGCGAAAAGGCTCTACTAACTTAGAAAAGATAGTATAATAGAATTTAACTTTAAAAAGACGAATCTAATATACTTCTCTACTAGAAAGAAGTCTAATATACCCCTTACGCTTTCTAACTAAAAAGTAATCTAGCTAAAAGAGCTCGTCCGATAGCTAGGTATTTAGTTTAACTAACGGCTCTCCTTTAAGCAGCACTACGCTCTAAGAATAAGCTAAGGCCGAGCTATCTTCTAAAGGCTCTCCCGTCTAGTAAATACCGAACGGGGGCTTAGTCCCTACGTAGTTAGGCAGCTATACCTAGCTTATATTACTAGCGTAGCGGACTACGGCTCTATTATATAGTAGAAGGATTAGGAGAATGCTAAAAGGCCTACTTAAGCACTCTAGAATCTCGGTCTATGTAAGATTCTAGGGGCCTTTAAAACGTCCCTAATCCTTCTACTAAAAGTAGAAGCCGCCCTGCCCCCTCTAGAGATTTAATTTAGTTCTTAGCTCCGCTAGTACATATTTCGGATTCTAAAGCTCCTAAAAGACCACCTAGTTTACTAGGAACTTAATAAGATTAGATCTCCCTTCTACTAGCCCTAAGGCCTAAAGACCTAATTAGAACGAATTTAGGACTCGATTTAGAAGATTCTACATAATAGACTCCTAGAGAAGATTATTCTAAATTACTTTCTCTCATAGAAACGGCGTACACTGTATAATGTAGAGATAAATCCTAACCCGAAGGAAATTATCACCTAAAACTACCTTAATTAACTTCGGGCGCTTTAAGAGAAAAGTATAGTAATATACTCCGATGCATCCTTATAGCTAAATAGTAAAGAAATTGGGGTTAGGTTTATTATCTACTAAAATAGTTAATCGGTATACTTAAGAATTGTAACGGCGGCCTCTTCCACTAGGCTTTGGAATTACCTAGCAGGGTCGAGTAACGGTAAGGTTTACCTTAAAGGACAAGAGAAGGGTAAAGGATTGGGACGATAAGTAGCGATCACGTAATGGATTAGGGCGCGGTACGCGTTAGGCTTGTTACCTCTAATAAGTCTATATTGGAATCTTAAGTTGACTACGAAGGTTAAAGTACTACCTAATAAGTATATCTATATACTATAGGAGAGTTGTGACAATCTAGATCGATACAGCTAGATTAAAGTAGCTGGATCAATGGTGTTAGATCAGTGTCCTTAGATTAAGTTAATCCTAGTGGGTCCTTATGGGGCCCACGTGACTCGGGCGCTAACGCCTGCTTTTTAGGATTCGACTTTTAACCTCCTTCTGCGAACGATAGCGATGTCCACCTTGTTTATTATCGCGTAACGTGCTTCTCTGCCGGTTTCCTAGATTCTGCCCGCGACCCTTGCTAAGGGAGTATTATACCGCTAGACTATAGTCCCTTGCGATTATGGCTTCGGCCTTCTCGTGCGGGAACCGTTCCCTTAAGGGGGTTATTCCCCTGCGGGATTCTGTCGCGCCGCCTACTTCCTAACTAAGCTCTTTAAGCGCTGTTTCCCTGTGGTTAGTGTTCCCCTGCGGGATTTCCTCCCGTGAGGGTTCCTATCCCTTAAGGGATATTTGCCTATACGGGACTAACGCCCGTGGGGTTCGTAATACTATCCCCCCTCTTAAGGATCTTCGGCCCGAAGATTTGTCCGTTTATCTATATCTTAGGCTTTCTTTATTTTCTTGTTTTCTTCTCTCGCTATAAGCCTCCCACTATGCCTCCGAAACGAAAGCGCGATTCGTAGAAGACTAAGCGTAAGTCTCTAGGTGCGAAGATTAATTTACTAGGTATCGCGATGCCCGTTTCTTATTCGCAATATTTGCTTCTAAATACTCAGCGAAAGGCTAAAGAGCCTAAGGTGGTGTGTCGCGTGGCCTTAGGTTTCTTACGTTATAGCGAATGTTGCCGTACCGGGCGTACTAGTTGCGATACCAGCGGTCTTAAGAATTCCGACTATTAGTTTTTTCTTAATTACCTTATGTGCTTGCTAATTTTTTCTTTAGTTAAACGTCTTCGACGTACTCTAGATAAAGTGCGCTCCGAACGTGCGGCCTTTAAGGATTAGCTTTAAAAGGCAGCCTCCGGTCTTTCTCGTGCTAAGAAGCAGCAGGAGTTGCTTAAGCGTCGTGCTATCCTAATGCTGCAGCGTAAGTCGGACGCGATTAATGTGCTTAGGGAGTTAAAAGCGCTAGAGGCTAGGGGCGCCTCTGACCCTAAAGATGCCAAGGAGGGGCGATCGTTAAAGCGTTTACGTGGCGATGCCTTAGCTAATAGCGCTATGGAGTCGTCCCGGTCTATTGGGTCTCCTAGCGTTAGTTCGGGTTCTGTGCCACCCGAGGGTTCCGGGTTAGTTAATTAAGTGCAGTTGTCCCCGTTTATTAATTTTAACCTTAGGTCCTTCGTGTATAACGAGTCGGCGGCATTGGTCGATCTGGGTTTCGGCGATGGAACTCATTAATAAGTTCTTAATAGTTGTAGAGTTCTAGTGGTTCCTAGGTGTTGTCCTAATCTCCTTCCCATTTAAGGAGGTATCGGAACTAACCGTTAATATAGCCGCTATCTAGGACTTATTCTACGTTCTATTCTCTGTTTTTATCGGCGTCTAGGTTTTCGGGTATTATTTCCTCTATGTGGCGTATTGGCGCGGCGTCTTAAGGTGCCGGCTCGAGTAGGGCGACGTGGAATACTAGGTGTATCCACATAGTATCTAGCAATTTAAGGCGGAAATTAACCTTTCTAATTTATTTCTCGATTTCGAAGGGGCCGACATTTTTAAAGTCTAATTTTTTGCTTGGTCGGTCGTTCTTTTTTCGTTTAAAATTTTTACTAAGAAGATAAACTTTATCCCCCCTTTTTAGCTTTAGTGCCTCCTAGTACCATCTATTATAGTATTTACTCATTTATAGGGCTACGAATTCTAGGTCCAGGTACATTTATTTATAGAGTACCTTTAGCTAGTCCGCTTTAAGGATTCCTTTCTGGGCTAATAACTCGCTTAGTATCGGGTATCTATAGGCCGTTGGTTTATACCTATAGTTGGCGTAGAATGGAGACTCTTATATAGCGGATGCTTTTAAGCTGTTATAGGCGAATTAAGCGAGCGGTAGCAGCTCGACCTAATTATCTTACGCATAGTTAAGGTAGCAGCGCAGATATTACTCTAGCGTTTAGTTTATTCGTTCCGTCTAGCCGTCTGTTTATAGGTATGCCGTTATAGAGAGCTTATATTTAGTGCCAAGCTATCGAGTAAGCGATTACCAGAATCGGGATATAAATAGTCGATCCCTATCCGATACGAGTTCTTCTAGTAATCCGTGGCTGCCGAAAATTATCCTAAGGAACGTGTAGGCGAGTTCTTTCGCATTTGCCGATTTAAGAAATAGTAAGTAATATATATACTTTATTATTCTATTAACGATGACCAGAATCGAGTCATACTTAACCTTAGTAAGCGGCTCTCTTGACTTAGGTAGGTCCGTAATAAAGTCTAGCGAGATGGACTACCAAGGGCGCTTCGGTGCCGGTAGTAGCTAAAGATATCCGTAGGGTACGTGTCTTGCGGCCTTACTTCTAATGCAGAGGTCGTATTATAAGACTACCCTTTAGACGGTTCTTCTAAGCCCTAGGAAGTAGTAGCTTCTCGTAATTCGCTCTATTATCTTATCTATTTCTTAATAACCGTGTGCTGGGGCTTTGTGTATATCTTTTACGAGTTCTTCCCGTAGTTTAACCGGGACGTAGACTAATCCTAAAAACAGGATTATACCATCTGCGTTTTTAGTTACTCGGGGGTCGTTTTCGAGTTCTCTGATTTCTTAAGCCGTTGCGTCGTCTACGTAGGCTTCTCGGATCTTGCGCTCCTATTCGTTGCCTTCAAGGCGTATCGCTGGGGCTAGTCGTCGGACCGGGGTAAGCGAGTCGTCTAGTCCTTCCTTAAGCTATATTTATTCGATGCTATAAATAGCAGTGATCTGGCGGCTACGGCTGGCGGGTATAAAAGACCCGTCTTCCTGTGTGTCGAGTACCGCAGGTTGTGGACCTAGCTTCCCCTTGATATAGTTAGCTCGTCTACTTAGCGCGTCTGCGCGAGCGTTTTTAGATTCCTTTCTATAGGTAATCTTTATGTCGTATAATGCTAGTTCTTTAGCCCACCTAACCTATCGTCGGTTCAGTTCCTTAGTGGTAGTAAAGTGCGATAGGTTCTTATAGTCGCAATATACTATGATTTAGTATTTAGCCCCTTTTAGGTAGTGTCTCCATTCTTTAAAGGCCGTAATAATAGCTAGGAGTTCCTTATCGTGGACGTTGTAATTCTTTTCGGGGCCTATTATTTTTCTCGAGTAGAAGGCGATGGGGTGTAGCCTGCCTTGCTCGTCTAGCTAGCTAAGGACTGCTCTAATAGCGTAGTCGGAGGCGTCGGTCTCGACCGTAATAGATAGGTTAGGGTTATAGATACCCAGGACCGGGGCTTCCGTAAATATGCGCTTTAGTAAGTCGAAGGCTATTTATTGCCTTTCTTTCTATACGAACCCGTGTTCTTTCTTAGTTAGGTCTGTAAGAGGTGTGGACACCTTCGCGTAGTTTAGGATGAACTTCCGGTAAAAGTTAGTAAATCTAAGGAAGGATTACACTTCTTTAACGGTTCTTAGCGTGGGCTAGTCTCTTATTGCGTCCAGTTTCTTATCGTCCATGCTAATATGTCCTAGGGTAATAATAAACCCTAGGTACTCGGTCTTCTATGTATACCACTCGCTTTTTTCCGGGGCAACTTAGAGGTTTCGCTCGTCTAAGGCCTTTAGGACCTTTCTTATATGCTCGGTGTATTCTTCGAGCGTTTCCGAGTAGATTAGGATATCGTCTAGGTAAGCCAAAGCGAATATATCTAAATACGGACGTAGCGTGTCGTTGACTAGGCTCTAGAAGATAGCCGGTGCGTTAGTAAGTCCGAAGGGCATTACCGTGTACTCGTAGTGGCCGAATCTAGTTCGGAACGCCGTTTTCCATTCTTCGCCTTCCTTAATACGGACTAGGTGGTAGCCTTCTCGGAGATCTAACTTTATAAAGTACTTAGCGCGTCTAAGTTTGTCCTATAGTTCGTCGATGCGAGGCAGTGGGTAACGGTTTTTTACCGTAATATCGTTTAGCTATCGGTAGTCGACGCAGAGGCGGAGCTTGCTATTTTTCTTTAGTACGAATAGGATTGAGTATCCGGCCGGTGATAACGACGGGCGGATATAACCTTGTTTTAGATTCTTATCGATGTATTCCCGTAGTACTTTAGCCTCTTTCTTAGATAAGGAGTATATGGGCTTGAACGCTAGCTGCGCTCCTGGAAGTAGAAATATCTTATAATCCTATAGCTGATGCTCTAGCAGCTGTCCTTTACCTCTTTCCTAGAATATTCTTAGTATGTTCTAGAACTGTTGTAGGACGGTTTCTAATTCCGGTATAGATGCTAATTTATTCGGAGTAGGCCTTATAATTCCGTCGAGGTCTGCGTTAACCTCGGCTGCCGAAATGCCTTGTTTGATGAGGTCTATCCACTTATACGCGGATGGGTTATATCTTCTATAGATCCTCTGGGGGTAGTCTCCTCCGACTGGCTTTAGGACGTTATTATCCTCCTAGCGGAGGCCCCGTGTTATACGAGCTAGGATTTTCTGCTCGTGTTCTAGGCTTATTTTAACGAAGATTGTATACGCCTTTTCTCCTCGGTTTCTCATTCGCTTTAATGCGCCTATTAAGATTTCCTAGATGTCTAAGGGGTCTTCCTTAACCGTTGGTGTTCTTTTGGCGTTTACTAGGTGTCTAACGTATTTCTAGTTTAGGAAGGTGACTATTCTTTCCTTCCATCGGATATGCGGCTCGTGGGTTTCGAACTATAGGATTCCTAGGATAATATCGTGTCCTAGTATGGAGGTTACGTCGAGTGTAATCTTCTCTACGTATTTTCTAATAGTAAGCTTTGCGGGTTCTGTTTCGACCCGAATCTGCCCTTTATCGTAAGAGGCGGCGGACCCATCTACCGTTTTTAGCGAGTAGGGGTGGTCTTTCCCCGTGAGTCTAATGTTGTTTTAAGTGGCGAAGACATAGCTAATAAAGTTGCCTTCTACTCCGCTATCGAGTATAGCTATTGCGGATCGTCCGTAGATGGTTACTAGTATTCTAAGAACTTTTCCTAAGGTGTATATACCGTTCGGTGTGCGTGAAACCTGGTTAAGGAACCTGTCCGACGGCCCCTCCTAGGGTCCCTAAATAGGGGAGCCGTCTAGTTTTTTAACCTGGATTGGCCGTAGATTTTATTGTGTATGTAATCTTCCTATTTGTTAACTTACAGGTGTGCTTGCTTCCAACGGGTCTAGTTACCGTTATTTAGCTGTCTTCGCTAATAGACCCGGTCCTTTCGTACTTAGTATCTAAAGGTCGGACGGTTAAGTTTCTCGTCGGGGATCCACTATAGTGTACGGTTCTAGATGGTTACCGTTCCGTGCTGGTAGAGAATTCTCGCGAGTTCTCGGAGGAAGTTATAGTCCGCTTATTCGCGTGCTAAGATCCCTTAGTGGTGGCGTATAAGAAGCGTCGTGTCTATAGTTACCGGGAGTTCGTACCTTTTTCCGTCTTATTCGATCCGAGTTCCCTAAAGCGTATCCTGGCGCCATTCCTAGATAACCGTCAGGGCGAGGCTTCCCTAATGCGGAATCTATATCGTCTAGGTGCGGTTGCCCTACTCGTCCTATAGGTAGCTGCTAATGCCGTATCTCTCGGCCAGAACTTCCAGTTCGGCGAGGGTATTCTATTTATCGGATAGTATTAGGGCATCTCCTAACTATACGCTATCCTTACTTTCGGTTGTACTCTCGTAAAATTCTTCTATACTACTATTAACGAGCTCTTGGTCTAGGGGAAAATTATCGATAAGGTCTTCGATTTCTAGTATTTCCTCGTTTCGTGTAGCCAGGTTTAACTGTCGGGGTTCGGAGGGGTACTATCCGGTGGCTTGCTTGTCGCTCTAGTGGGTGGTGCAGTTATCGTTAAAGTAGGCGGTCCAGCTCATAGCCGTATGGTTGACTTCCTTACTTATAGTAGATGCGGAGCGGGGTTCTTCTTCTTCCTAGGTGGCGCCCGCGGCAGTCTTGCCGGGTTTATTCCGTTGTAGGCAGCGGTGTCGGGGGTTCCACTTGTCTCCGTAGTAGACACAGAGTCCTTAGTTAAAGCGTTCTATTTCTTACTCCGTCCACTAACGTCGGGGTCATCGTTTATAGTCCTTGTCGTTTCGTTAAGCAGCGTCTAATTCTATAGCGTCGCCTCCTTCTTGAGTATGTTTGGGGCGTGTAGGGCGCGAAGTATTGGCTCCGTAGTTGTTTTCTTTATAGCGTTCCGTCTATTACTCGAAGAGGCGGTTATCGCATTTAATTACTAGCTTAATAAGTTCGTCTAGCGTTTTAGGGTCGTCCTGGGTTATAAGTTGATCCTTGACTTTTTCCTTAAGTCCTCGGTAGTAGTAATCTATAAAGGCGCGGTCCGACTAGTCGTCGAGATAGGCCGCGGCCTTCTAGAACTCGGTAGTATACTCGGCTACTAAGGTTTTCTATTAGATGTTCATGATGGCTCGGCGTGCCTTATATACTTTATCTAGATCGCCGAAGCTCTGCTTAATTTAGTTAACGAAGTATTTATAGCTGGCGAAGATCTTACTAGTGTCTTCCTTCCATTGGCTTGGCTCCTTGCTTATGCGGTCCCTAAGGTAGGGTTCGAACCACTGGGCTGCGGTGTCGCGTAGGTACGTGGTAGCGAATATAACCTTTCGATCCTTACTTTCGAATTCGCGAGAGTTGAAGAAGAAGTAAAGATCGAGTTAAGATAGAAAGGTTTGGAGCTTCTTTCGGTTGCCGTAGAAGAGATCGGGTTTGGCCGTCTTCGTAGTAGTTTCCTTAACTCGGGCCGGCGACTCGTTTCTAGACGTAAGGTCCGTCGGGGGAGTCGTAATAGGAGCTAGTGCCGGAGCGGGGGTAGCTTAGTTGCGGAGCTCATTTACTTGTTGATGGAGCTGGGTGTTCTCGTTGGTCTACTCCTAAAGTTGTCCGCGTAGCTCGCCGATCTGGCCCTGCATGTCTTGGATAACCTAAAAAAGGTCGGCCATGGTTGGCTGTAGGGGACCGTTGTTGTTTATGTCGACGTCGTTCATTATGTTGCTTAGTTAGCGTTAAGTGTTGGGTAATACTACCTTTCGTTAGTCGTTTCTTTTCTCGGAACTACCTTCTCTTGCAAGAATAGTAGTTAAAGTGTAACGGCGGCCTCTTCCACTAGGCTTTAGAATCACCTAGTAGGGTCGAGTAACGGTAGGTTTACCTTGAAGGACAAGAGAGGGATAAAGGATTGGGACGATGGGTAGTAATCACGTAATAGGTTGGGGCGCGGTGCGCGTTAGGCTTGTTACCTCCAATAAGTCTGTATTGGAATCTTAAGTTAACCACGAAGGCCAAAGTGCTATCTAGTAAGTGTATCTATATACTGTAGGAAAGCTATGGCAATCTGGTATGGTGTTTGGATCTTGTGTGATCCAGTGGGGCTTAGATCGATGGTGATCCAAAAGGGTGGGCCTTAGATCAGTCAAGATCCAGGAGTGGGTCCTGCACGTGACCCGGGCGCTAAGGCCCGTTTCCTGGAATCCGACTTCTGACCTTCTTAGCCGAACGATAGCGATGTTCACCTTGTTCATCATTGCGTAACGTACTTCCCTGCCGGTTTCCTAGATTCTGCCCGCGACCCTTGCTAAGGGAGTATTATACCGCTGGACCATAGTCCCTTGTGACTGTGGCCTTTTGTCTTTCCCGTGCGGGAACCGTTCCCTTGAGGGAGTCATTCCCCTACGGGATTCTGTCACGCCGCTTGCTTCCTGACTAAGCTCCCTAAGCGCCGTTTCCCTGCGGTTGGTATTCCCCTGCGGGATTTCCTCCCGTGAGGGTTCCTGTCCCTTGGGGGATATTTGCCCGTGCGGGACTGTCGCCCGTGGGGTTCGTAACACAAGGCAAGGCGCGATCTAGTGTAAGTAGGTAGCAAACAGCGCGCTATAGGCGCTGTAGGGAGCTAGGGCACAATTCTCGTACGTGCTAAAAAGATACTGGGGAGGCTTCTTAAGCTAGGATAGTTATTATTCTTACTATATTTTAATGTGTTGTTGAATGATATGTGTGTGAAGGCGTAGAAAGCTGGTGAGGGTGGCGGCTCGCTTGGAGTGGCGGCTCGCTTGTAAACTACGTTAAGATTTTAGCAACATTCGTATACCGTCGGAAGGGGCAGGCGGGTCTTACATGGATGTAGGTGACACCACTCTTAGGGGTCCGGAAAGGGCCTCTCTTCTCGCCACCGGTGCACATGTTCAACCATTTAATCGGTGGTATCCAGCGCCGTGACTCGATCTCTTTGAAACGTTCCTCCAACTCCTATGTTGTTAGGGCCATGTAACGGCACAAAAGGACGAAGAAGGATGCAAGTACGAATGCCTTATACAGCTAGTACACCGCCTCCAGGTAGACGTGGTGTTCGTAATACTTAATAGCAAGATAGGAGGTTAAGCCGTAGACTAGGACCATAAAGATAATGCGGACATTTCTATTGTCGGACACAATGAGCCCTCTCGTTCGCCAGAGTCTCCAGGTAAGGGATAAACCCTACTGCTTCTATTCTAGCGGCCTGTTGTAATTGGTGACGTGCCGAAAGATGAGGTATAAGGAGGTTATGCCAGCAGAAATGGTGAAGCAAGCGGCAAGAGCGATGCTAAATTAATGGAACGTGAGTCCGCCGATGGAGTCCTCTTCCACCACTGTTTGGTTTGTCAGAAGGCCCGCAGCATATCACGACTTCAGAAGAACCCACAAGGTAAATCCAAGTTAGAAGGTCCGCACTTCCCCATATTAGCCTTGCAGATTAAGCGATGTCATGGATTTGGAAATGGCGGCTCTGGCTTAACTTAAAGTCAATGAGCCGCGGATAGCTCGGGAGATGAGCAGCCGCACGATAAATCAAGCTTGCATTAAGGCTAGGTTAAACTAGACCAGTTGTGTCCCACACAGCCTCTATTGCGTCCGTGCGCTGGTGGCCTAGTTTCCGGGGATACGGGTTACCCAACCTGCGTTCGTGCTAAACGCGTATATCGTATACAGTCGTGCAAAGTCGTACATAATGCGCGTAAGAATACGAGAGCTTCTGATTAGCTTAACCTTAAATCATAAACCACCGGATATCGGGTTAAAATGTGCACCGCTCCTACATCGTACGAAGTGCTTCCATACCCGACATCTTTTTGTGAACGTCCCGGACTACACATTGCAGCTATACATATCGGGTGTCACTCAGCTTTCCACTCCCGGACCGATGAAGATGTCAATATGCGTTGTAGACTATATAATTATGCGCAGGTCTCGATGGCTAAGTCGGCTCTATTAAGAAACATATTTCCTTTCACTATGAAAATGCCTTTGTTCTACTCTGCCTTATTGATTGTCCCCCTCCTGCTTGTTGTGGGTCAAGCGGCCTACAATCTGTTCTTCCACCCACTGCGCGAATATCCAGGACCTCTCCATACAAGGGCTTCCAAATGGCCCTGGTTCTACCAAAGGGTTCGCGGTACTCAAGTTTCCTGGATAACGGACCTCCATCGACGATATGGCGATGTCGTTCGGGTTGCGCCAAATCACCTGTCTTACATCAACGGGAAGGCCTGGAAAGATATCTATGGCCACAGGACGTCCGCAGGGCGCGGCAACCTGGCCAAGGACAAGGAATTCTATCCTGTCGCCCCAGTTGGCAAGACACCAATTATTATGTTAGTATTATGCAACTCGTTCTCGTTAAAAACGTCTACCGTGATCTTCTTTTCCTTCTTGCTAACGTGTGTTTCGGACCCAGTGCCGACGACGCTGACCACGCACGGGTACGCCGAAGCGTCGCCCACGCCTTCTCCGAAAAGGCACTCTTGGAGCAGGAGCCGCTGATCCGCCACTATACCGGACTCCTCGTCGATAAATTGCGGGAGGCGGCATCGGGCGACGGCGGCGCGCTCGACATGGTGGCTATGTATAACTACACCACCTTCGACATTATGGCAGACCTCACCTTTGGGCAATCGCTCGGCATGATCGAGAGCGCCAGCTACGTCCCGTGGGTGGAGTCCATTATTAGCGCCGTCAAGTTCTTCGGTATCTTCGGACCCATTAACAATGCCTTCCCGCTGCTCATGCCGTTGATGCAGTGCACCTTTCTCCGCAAAATGAGAGAGAAGCGCGCCACGCACGGCGCCTTCGTGGTAGAGCACGTTGATGCCCGGCTGGCCCGCGAGACGACGCGGCCGGACATATGGACGTTTGTGCTGCGCAACACGGCCCAGAACGCGGCAAAGGGAGGCCTGGATCGCGAGGAGATGCATTCGCTAGGCGTTGCCTTGATGGCTGCTGGCACCGAGACGACGTCCACCCTCCTCAGCGGCCTGACGTGGTGGCTTTGCAAGACACCGGACAAGCTGGCCAGGCTGGAGGAAGAGGTCCGACAGGCGTTCCACTCCGAGGAGAACATCACTATGCAAGCCCTGGCCCGCCTGCCGTACTTGAACGCATGTATTCAAGAGGGGTTGCGCCTGTATCCGCCAGGAGCTTTGGGACTTCCGCGCGTCGCTCCACCAGGAGGAGCCGTCATTTGCGGGAAACCGGTAGCTGCAAAGGTGAGTTCATCCCGTCCCTGTCACTATACACATATGGTGGACCAAGTAGAGTGGCGCTGACCCACCGGAGACGATTGTGTACGTGTCACATTACGCCGCCTACCATAATGAGTCCAATTTCCACGATCCCGACAACTTTCACCCTGAGAGGTGGCTGCCGGACGCCGACCCGCGCTTTGCCAATGATAAGCACAACGTATTTGAGCCTTTCAGCTTTGGGCCGAGAAACTGTGTTGGGAAGAAGTAAGTTAGCTGCACTTGTGGTGCTTCCCGCTAGCGTCACACATCCTGTCGGGGAGAATTGCTTGACTGACGCTTGTAATCGAAATACAGTCTCGCCTGGCACGAGATGCGTACCATCCTGGCGAATATTATCTTAAATTTCGATATGCAGCTTTCCGATCGAAACGATAAGAATTGGATTGACCAGACGGCCTGGCTTGGTTGGGACAAGAAGCCATTGTTTGTGGACATGAAACTGAGGGCCCAGGAAGTGAAGGCCTAAGAGCTGGGCTGTGATTTGGCTGGCTTTGGGGAGCCAGGGGAGCGCTGTTGCTGATGGCAGGGGACTGAAAGTTAATATGTCGCAGTTCGTGGACTGCAGCTGATGTGCAGCGTATCCTCGCGTGCAAGGGAGAGAATCTAGTATGTGGAGAAGTCTCTGGTTCGTACAATAAACCTATCTACTGTGGAATATAAACATGAGTCCTTCGGGGATTTGGAAATGAGGTTGGGGGCTGAAATGCAGAGCATAATGTTACACGCTCCGAAATCGGATGAAGCTGAAGCAATGAGTTATCAGTATCTAATACAATATAAGATAAATTCAGTGATTAGGAGTATGATTCAGCCATACCTCTTAAAACACACATCAAGAGTTGTCAGACTACTTCCTCACTGCCTCATGTATTATCAGTTTCTCGAATATCCGTTCGGAAACAGGGAGGGTGATGGAATTCGCGCTTGATCGGTCGGAATCGATGAATGAATGAGTTGATTGCTTCGTTGTTGAGGCGCTCGTGGTATTGATTCACAAGACGTCTCAAAATGAATGACTAAGCTAATATACTATCCAATAAAAAAACGGAGGTGATTGAGCTCATTTTCCATCAACTATACTTCCTCTTAATAGTCGCTGGATCCTCCTCTTAATAGACGTAAGCAAGAAAGAGTAAAGCTACTAATAAACCCCCCTCACCCTTGTAATACACTTACAAACCTATACGGATAAAGAGAATCATAAGTGATGAACAGCGTTTGAGTACCAAAGCTGAGGATCCATGAATGCTGATTTACTGGTTTTTCCGTATCCGTCCATGATACCCTAACTACTGGCATCCCGTCCCGGCGTTGACACTGAAGCTGGCCGCTTGGTTCGTATCAGATGCGCACTGTCCATCTTCCTCCCTGATGCAGATCTCTGTGAATGCCTTAGTGCGATAATCCTCGTATGTCAAGGAGTTGGGGTTGGGCATATCGGCGGCTATGCTGAAAGTCCAGGTGATTAAGCAGCGCACAGATGTACGGCCTAGGTCCACACGCCGGCACCTCTGAACGGTCCAGTCCTCGCCAATTTTATCCGGAAAGACGCTGATAACTTTATTCCTCGGCTCGGTAATGATTATCGCCTGGTTCGGCTCCGCCTGCGAGCGTAGGGTGCCGCCATCCATCGGATCCGGTGCGGTAAGCTCGCCCGTGAACAGGAAGACCATGGTGTCGGAACCTGTACTTGGGCAATTATATACCACTATACACACCCCATCCGCTTGTGCGTTGCGTTTTCGGAGCATGGCTTAGTAATGCTGAGGTTCGACTTCGTAGTCCTCACGCTTGAGTTCAGTGCCTTGTAGAGAGACATAAGTCATATTTTCTAACGTGGGAAGGGAGAAGCTAAAGCCGAGGAAAATGAAGGAGGCGATGATAGCAGAAAGAAAAAGCACTGCTGCGGAATCTTAATCCAGGAATAATAAAACAAGGGCCGAGTAATGTTGGATTCTTTGATGTGCCTAGACACCATAAAACTTTAAAATACTACGTTCAAAAAAGCCTTTATAAATAGAAAAGCGCGTACCGAATTTATTTCAGCTTTAAGTATTTACCGAGTTGAGGGTTTTTGCCGAGGCGGCGATTTTTTATCGGGTCGTAGGTCTTTGCCAATGGTTTCTACCCAGTAGAGGGTTTTTACCGACATAGGGGTTAATTCCGAGCAGTTCCTTTAGGCTAAGAATCGAGTTACTAATAGTTAGCTTGTCCCTATAATATATCCCTGGTAATAAGAATTGTTACGAACACACCTCTGTATATAGAGTTGTTGGGGCAAACCAGCCACCAGGCTGGTTATCGCTGTACCTTTTGTCCACTGGGAATCGACCAGGGGGCGGGAGGTTGGCTGAATGGTCTTGCAGCACCGACTGAAACCCAACACGGTCGGACCGTTGTAACAGTATTACTATCCTCGGGCGTTCATTGACGAGCAACAATGTTTGCCACGTCACTGCTGTGTAGGCTACGCCGCATGCCCGCAGTGTCACGTCAGTACGGATATGTACCACATCATAAGACTCATTTCTCGTCTCTATATTCCTAGGCTCTATATAATAGCAGATATAATCTATTTCGTTAAGATTACCTCTATTTCTGCATCAGTTTCACAAGATAAAAGAAGATCGGTACTAAGACTACAGGCATGAAGTAAAGTTCGGACCATAGTTACTGAACGGCTCGGTGAAAATCATCGCAGCTTCCTGCTCAACAATAGGCACAGATTTTCCGATGTCGCAATACTATCCTATATCTAATCATCTTTAGTATGCTAGTCCTGGTGAGCTCTCTCTCTATACTAATAAAGCTTACCGTTTAGCAGGAAAGATTAAACCTCGCACTTGGATAACGCTGCAAAAATCCTCGACCATCTTACTTACCTAAGAAAGTTGGTTCTTCCCGAAGAAAGTCTTTAAAGCCATGACTATATTCTACAATCTCTGGGGGGAGATGACTTGGAAATGAAGAAGCATTACCGAGGCTGTGGTAAAAGTATTCTATCAGCCACAATTAAGCAGGAGAAAAACCGAAGCACTAACGCGCCTCAAGCAATGTCACAGTTCCGAAAGAGAGAATCAAGCAAGAAAACGCCAGGTCAGCGGAAGGAATCACACACACTGTTTAACAGGTAATGAACAGTGATTGCGGTAGAGTTGCAACCGTTAACCTCTGTTCCTTTTAGCTTGGAGAGTAGCGACATTCGGCGCCAAGGAACATTTCCGCCGCGCACACCGGAGACATCGCCTCGAAGACTTTAACAGTTTCCCCAAGGGAAGTAATATCACACGAAGCACGTTATCAGCGGAGCCTTTCTGGGAGCCACGTTTCGAACTCACTACGGATGGGGCGCTACTACGCGTAAATACTGCGAGAGCGCGAACACCATAGAAACAGACATGGCACTGCACATAGGGACAACGAACGGCGGATTGCTGTCAATTAGGCCCTACATTACGAAGACCCAAACCCCACTTGACAGCATTGAGAGATAATGAGAGGACTCTGTCTTCTCTTGCGGATGCCGCACTGGGGCAGTCTTTCAGGTCCCCATATCCAGAGGTGGGTATGGAGAGTAGGAAAAGACGAGTTGATTGACATTTTTCGGTGTATTACCTCATGGTGTACTGTCAATGGTCATTTTAAGCGAAAAGACTCGTGTTGGATTGGATGGGGTCGCAATCATCAGATGATAAGTGGCATGAACTAGGAGGAAAGGCTCAGGAGCCGCCTTTTATTCTTAGAACTTACGGCGAACTACTTTGGAATGCATCTATGCGATCGTTTATAGCCATATTCCAGTAGGAAGGCACTACTTTCCTTCTTTTTATATTTCTGCCCAAAGCGGTCTCCGCCTTGCTTGCTCAAGATAGTGTTGGAATATCACGTGTGTGTACAATAAACTTTAGCTTAGTCATGGAAGAGGACGGATAAGAGGACTCCCCTGAGCGTCCCTCTCACGCCTCATGCCACTCACTCTCAATTGATGGTATCACCACCAAATCCAACAGATAGAAATATAAATGGGACAATCGATAACGAAAGCCTGTGTCTTTAGATACCGCTAGTGTAAGAAAAGGTAGCTCTTCGCTCTACCGCACCAATACTGATTTACCATGTAATTTCCTCGTTGAACAATATCTTTAAGCTATATGGGCCCTGGCGAACATCAGACGCATAGCAATAATAGCAAAAATAGCAATAATCCTCAGCAGAATCGACAAACAACCACAAGGTCAATACTGTATTAAACAATGCTCATACGCATCAACAAATCTGCTAAGTCTTCGCCGACAGCAACCTCCCGTCCACTTCTTCCCAAAACTGTTTGATAGAAGTCACACCCTCCAACTTAACAAACGAAATGCAATATTCCATAACGGGATCTTTGCAATCTACTTGTTTCCCCACAAGAACATCTCGGGTGCGCAGGGTTGTTCCCTCGGGCATCCGCAAAGTTATGAAATTTGTTGCAAGGCATGCATTTATAGTATGGGCGACCTGCGTTACCTCTTCTATTCGAGGAACGAGTAATGAGAGCCGTGGTGACACTATCGCATCGAAGACAAACAGGCGCTTCTGTTTGGTGAAGAGTGATTCGTTGAGATTGTTCGGCCATTAGATCTATGGAATGTCAGATGGCCCACACGGTGACCTTTCAATATTTCAAATATATCCATACCTACAGGGAGATCTGCGCTTGTGTGAACGGACAGTACCTGCTAATATCGAGGGGCAATGACCTTTTCAAATGCGCGAAAACTTTGCGGATTGATCTCGATTTATATTTCGTTATTGGAGAGACAGTGGGCTTAACTTGATATCTTTCCGAACATGGATTATACCTGCAGAGCTAGCGTATATGTAACCCACGTTCCCGGACTGTTCGGCCGTAGTAGTAGTAGTAGTAGTAGTAGTAGTATTTATACTGCATGCAAGCCCTTGGCTTATGGCAGTGTGCTATCCTAAGGATAACGCCTAGATACACATTTATTTAAAAGAACGTTAAGGTAAGAGAACCGTCTTTTCTTGCAGGCAATGCTGTCTAGCAGGGGCCTACTTTTAGGCCTAATACCCTCCTGTTTTCCGAGCTACCTCTACAGCAGAGCAATTTGGGTGTAGAAACAAAAGAAAGAAGAACAGAAAAAAGAAAGGGAAAGGGAAAGATACTAGAATTGGCCGTGGGTTATTATGTACCAGGGGGATTATCAAGCGGCTCGATCCCCCAGCTATCCCCTCTACCGTTATCGGACTGTACTGCCCGTCGACCTACTGCCGTCTCTCGCAGAAAGGCTAGCAGTGGGCCGACTCCCTCTTTAGAGAAAGCCTTTGCACGATTGCTAGTGAGGT
The DNA here is from genome assembly GCA_022204955.1 of Macrophomina pseudophaseolina. Taxonomy (NCBI): domain Eukaryota; kingdom Fungi; phylum Ascomycota; class Dothideomycetes; order Botryosphaeriales; family Botryosphaeriaceae; genus Macrophomina; species Macrophomina pseudophaseolina. The sequence goes on from JAJJID010000065.1 coordinate 28,715, forward strand.
CTCTAGTAAGCGTAATCCCCTGTTCTTTTAAGGCCTTTTTAAAGACCTCTCTTTATTAGTGCCACCTCCTGCAAGCGAATAATAGGTGATTAACTATTTAAGAGTCGTGGTTGTACCACCAGCATCTGGGGCTGTCTATCTTGCGGAATCTATAGAGGTAGGCTCCGGTGTAGGCGTAATTCGTCTTTAGCTGCAGATAGCGCGCTAATATCTCTTTAGGGGCGTTAAGTATCCGTGGGTCGTTTTTCTTTATTAGCGTGTTCCTACGCTTCTAGATCGTCTGCTTTAGATAGCTAAGGAAAGTAGCTTTAAGCTCCTTCGAGGGTAGCCTAGCGGCTTTCTTAGCTGTCTTATCTGCGAGCTCGTTCCCCGGCACTCCCGTATGGCTAGGGGTCTAGTAAAGGATAACTCTTCCTCCTCTTTTATAGTGTACTTAGTAGTTCTGCATAATCTCCCTTAGTATCGGGCTCCCCTTCGGTGGGGAGTCTCGGATAAGCTTGATGGCTCGTTAAGAGTCGGTAAAGATTCTAGCTACTCTTAGGCTAGAAGCTACTGCTATTTCGAGCGCTTTACTAATGGCGTATAGCTTAGCGTCTAATATAGTAAGCTCCTTACTAAGCGGCGCAGCCCTTGTTGCCTAAGAGCCATTTATCCTCCTCCACGCTACTCCTGCGCTAAAGTATTTATCCTCTGCTCCATCCGTGAATAGGGTAAGGTCTTAAGGGTAGTCCCTTAGTGCTGCTTGCTTGGCCTCCTCCTTTTCTTGTATAAGAGCCTCTCCCTAAAAAGAGGTGTAAATGGATTCGTTAAGAAGAAGACCGTACTCGTTATAGGGACTAACTTTAGTTACTTGCTGTGTAAGTCTTTCTCCTAGCGTTTTTGGCCGCTTCGAGGTGTCTTCTAACTAGCCTCTACTTACTAGTACGTCCTCGCTTATTAGCTCCCCCTCCCGTAGCGCCTATGGAAGTAGATTCAGTGACGGATGGTTAGTAGGGAGTTATAGTATTCTTAGTGCTAGTTTAGCTTGCCGGTAGTCTAGCAGATCTGCCACTTTTAGTAGGCCTGCTTCCTCCAATAAGGGCTTAATTAGCGTTGTTCGGAACAGTCTAGTTATGGCCCTTACTTAGCTGTTTAAGAGCTTTTGCACTTACTATCCGGCCGCCTTTTTACTATCCCACTAGATTTCGGCTCTAAATAGAGCTACCGACTAAACGGTAGCTGTTTAGAGCTTACGGACTAGTCGAATAGGCAAACCGCCGTACGTTCTACTTAGCGGAACCGTGCGTTTTAGCACTTATTCTGCCTTTTTAAGCCTATTTCTGCGGTGTCTATTAAAGGTAAGACTTAAGTCTAGCTAAAACCCAAGCCACCGTGTTGCCTCCTTATTAACTCTTACTTTCTCGCTTCTAATTAACATTAGCGTATTGTAGGCAAGGGTCCTTGTTCTATGGTTTTTCGAGAAGATAATAGCTTCGGTCTTTATAACCTCGAACTCTATCTTATTCTCTTCTCCCTATAGAAGCGTATGTCGGTAAATGTCTTCCAGTAGCCGGACTGTTTGGGGTATTAAGCTCCCGCTTATTAGGAGGTATATATCGTCCGCGAATAATAGCACCTTTAAGTTTGGAAAGTGCTCCTCTAGCTTTTAAAACAAGCCGCTGATGTAGACTATAAAAAGGATAGGGGACACTAGAGAGCCTTACGGTAATCTAGCCTATATTAGGCGAGCCTCCCCCTCCTTACCGTTAATTACTAGTTGGGCCCGCCTATCTGTTAAGAAGAATTAAACCTACTTAGTAAGGTTATCTAGTAGGCCGATATCTATCAGCCTTTAAATAAGCTAACGTTTGTTTACCCGGTCGAAGGCACCTTTTACGTCTAGGAGGACTCCTATAACAAATTGCTTATTTTACTACGCATCTTCTACCTTCGCTACTAGCTATGCTAGGGCATCGATAGTACTACGCTATTTTCTACTACCGAACTAGCCGTCGTGGAGAGCATTGTTCTCCTCGCACTACTTAGCTAACGCTATAGTTACCGCCTTTTCAGCTACCTTTCCCAGGCAGTTTAGGAGGTTAATAACTCGGTACGCTTTTGGCAGGGTATAGGGGGGCTTGTTTAGCTTGCGCAGTATAATTTCCTTTACAATCTTCCACTATTTTGGATGGTATCCAAGGCCTATACAGCTCTGGATAAGCTGTGTTATCCCATTACTATCCTACTCCTAGATGAGGCGGAGGACTTGGAAGTTAATCTAGTCAGGCCCTAGTGCTTTTTTTATAGATTGCGAGTAAAGAGCCTCTCTTACGGTCTCTTAGCTAATAGAGATCTATGTTACTTAGCTTATAACTAGCGTCTCTTCGGTTTACTTCTAATAGGGAAATGCTTGCTGGAAGAATACCTCCTCTTTCTTCCTTACGTCGGTAACAATCCTCTCCCCTATCTTTAACGCGGGCGTATAGGAGGGGGTGGATAGCATAGTATATTTAAGTGCTTTCCAGCACCTATCTATACTACCCTACGAGGGGTCGAGGTTGTCCTCTATCCCTTCGAGGAAGCTCTTCCACGTTTATCTTTTCTTCTTCCGGATAAGTTTATAGTAGCTATTTCGAGCGTTCCGGAACTCGTTATAGCTAGTATAGCCCCTTCGCATAGCCCTTTTAGTTCTACTAAACCTTGTTCTTTCTCTTTTAATAGTAGGGTTCCACCATCTCTTGGAGAAAGGGGTAATTCGGATCTTAGGCGCGAAGCAGTTAAGCGTTGTTGTTATAGCGTTTTAATACTAGCTAGCTACTTTATCTAGTTTCTCTATAGTTCCTAGCTCTTGCCAGTACTTATTAATTTATTAGTAGAATGCTTTTGCCCTGTTAGTAAGCTCTCTATTTTCTAGGAACTTAGTGATATTCTAGCGCGTTATCTCGGCCGTAGGTGCCGTCTAGTAATTATTCTACTGAAATAGGATTATCTCGTAGTCTAATAGTAAGACTAGGTCCTCCTCTATTCCCTAGCCGTCTAGCGGTCCTATGTCTGCTATGGATAGCGTAAGGTCTATAACAGACTTCGAGCCGTTTTCCAGTCGGGTAGCTTAATCGGTGTTATTAAGGATTAGGTGGTATTCCTTAATTAGCCGCTCTACTATTTAAGTATTGTAAGGGGCTCTTTTCCAAGGGTCCTAGAAGCCCCTAGCGTTAAAATCGCCGGCTAGGATCGTTCTATCTTCTATTATACCTTCCTAGTTAATTTAATTAATAGTAAAGCCATTATTAAACTTCCTATTATAGATATTAAGAATTCGGGTTCTCCTAGTGCGGTTGTTTTCCCAGATGTTAAAGCATTAGATATTAGGATCCTTAATAAGGTCTGTTCTGTCCTCGATTACTATTAAGTTTAGGATGTCTTTGCTAAAAGCCACTAACACCCTCCGCTCTGCGCGTTCCTCTATCTCTGGCTACCGAATCTGGAAACCCGGGTAGGAGATATCGTTGGTCTACCCTATATAGGGCTCTTATAGGTAAACAATTTTTGCCTATCGTTCTAGCGCCGTCTCTAGTGCTGCTATAGTTGTAACGTGCATTTTTCTATAATTATGTTATAGCACAATCATGTTCTTAGAGTAGGGGCTAGGGTTAAGATAGCGTAGATATTCTCTATGTCTTCTAGTTCCTCTATATCTTCGAGTATAGGCGATCTAAGAATGATTTCCGGTGTATCTTATATAGCGTCCGGTATTTAAGGCGTTGTTTCCCTTACTGCTGTACGGGGCGTTGTTGGGTTAGGTAGTTAATTAGTAATAGGCGGCGCTGTGAGTCTCCTATACTTAGTCGAGGTAGCTAGGTGGTGTCCTCCGCAGTTCACGCACTTAACTAGATAGTAGGGGCAAGTTCCCTTTTTCCCGCAGCTGGATACGTTGCATTAATAGCTTCGCGCTAGGTATTTCTCTCCGTAGATATAGCACTTTCGGTCGTTCGTGCAAGTTTTGGAGGTGTGCCCTCGTTGGTAGTAGCGTACGCAGATAGCTATCTCTCTAAATAGCTCGACTTTGTAACGCGTGCCGCTAAAGAATACGCCTTACGTAACTACCTTATCCGCCTCTTCTTTACTGCGCAATAGAAGGATAATAGACGAGAAGCGAATCTCCTCTTTTTCTTATCTTGCCTTCGTGTCCTGGATGTTCTTTAGCTAGCGCGGCTTGTATGGCAGTGTTAAACTCTACGTAGTCTCGAACTCCTGCCTAATAAGGTCCATTCCTCCCGGGTAAAGGTATCTCTCTAGAGAGACCTAGTAGACCTTTACTCTTATCCAGTTTTCAGCCAGCTAAGCGCTAACTACTACTAGGTTAATCGCCTTAGCGGCTTGTATAATATGCTCCTTAAGTAGAAGCACCTCTGCTGCCGTCGTATTCTCTTTTATGATAGCTAAAAGCGCACTATTTTGCGTGTAGTAGAGGGTTAGAAGCCGCGCTTCTTTCTAGCCTATCTTTTTAAGCGTCTTATTGATAGCGAGAAGGACGTCTTATACTACTTTCTCCTCTCCCTTATTGCGGAGGAGTAGGAGCCTCCGCTTCTCCAGCGGCTGCTTTTTCTTTGGGGGTTTCTTTTAGATGGTGTTCCAACCTTGGCTCCACGCGCCTCCGCTAGCGACCTAGGCGAACGTTGGTCGTTGGTCTCGAGATAGTCGTGGGTTGTCATTTAGGCCACTTGTTCCCATATTAGCTAGCTTGGATCCCGGGGGCATCCTTTTCTTGATTTTGCTGCTACTGCCGCATTTGGTGGACTTGTTGGCGTAGCTGGCCTATCTCTTGGATGAGTGGCTGGACTGCATCCTGGACTGCTTTCTTAATCTTTTCGATTTGGTCCCTCTCCTCCTGGTATTTTCTCTTTCTTTGCGCTGGCTGGTGGTTCTGTTGAAACTGCACCTGCTGGCCTAGCTCTATGGCGATCTAGCGAGCGGCTTCTCGGGCCGACTCTTCCGTCGTTATAGCGCACGGCCCAGTCGAAAAATCGACCTGGTGCGCTGGATGGTCCTCTATGGTGTTTCTTGGCGCTCTGCCGCCTCACCCAGGCGTCTACACGAGGCAGCAGTGGTGTGGCTCGATTTAGCGCGTTATAGGCTTTCCCGGTCCTCTGCTAAGCCGGGCGACATAAATATAAGATTAATAGTAAATTAGTGCTGTTCTAATTCGTATATTATAGTGCCTCGCGGAAGTATATACTATAGGTCGAAGTCTTCTATAAAGTCGATAATCGGGAGCGCCTCCCTAATGTGGTGCGAGTTAAAGATTGCGTTACCTCCCCATAGCTAGTTATGCCGATTAAAGTTACTAGAGATAAGTATCTTAAATACGCCGCTGGCCGCCTCTCTAGCTCGCAGGATTACGTTACGGAGGTGCGTTAGTACATTATTTAGCTCTACGTCCTTAGTTAACTGCTTCGCCGGAACATATACTAATACGACTAGAACTATCCGATCGGGGAGAGATACTAGTGCTGCCGTAATATAGGGAGATACTACTATAATTTAACGAGCTTAGATGCCTTTTCTAATCTATAGTAGAGAGTAGACCGGATACCGACCGTCTAAAGTTGCTATCGGTCTAAACTATATCTAGTATAGGTAGGAAGTCGGAACCGCTACTACTTCTCCCTTCGCCGTCCTAAAGTAATTTGGTTCGGAAATGTTAATAATGCTAAAGTCCCTTAGCTCTTCGTCGTTGAGGATGCTATACTACGCCGTTATATTTTTCCCTAGGTTCGCTTAGATGCTCTTTAGTCTTCTACTTATTTTGCTTTCTAATTATTGCCTCTAATAGTCGCTTGTACACTAGATAGCCCCGGTTATTAGCCCTATATAGGCCGCCGCACGCCGCGCATGCCTTAGGGCTAGTCGAGCAGTCCGTGGCTCTATAACCGTGTTCGGCGTACCTCGCATATCTTTCCTCGCCCCTATATCTTAGTTCGAGATGGTCGTAGCTCTAGCACCGAAAGTATCGGCGCGGCCTAGGTCGGTACTTAAAAGTACTAGTGTACGCCGTCTCGCCTCCTACGTTAATAATCCGGCGGGCTAGGAGCTTATCTACCTCGCTCTTCTTTACTAAGTAAATTACCGCTAAGCCGTATAGTCGTCCACTCGTTCTGCTTAGTTATCGTGCTTATATCACTTCTACCCTATTTTCTTCCCCGATAACCCGGTGGGTATCTATTCTAAGCGCCGTTCGCTCCTCGCTAAAGACCGCTGTCTTATTAATATTATCGACCTTCACCGGGTACTACTGTGGGCCCCGCATTCTGGCCCCTCGAAAAGCGTTGTCTAGCTAGTCCGTGTTGGCCCTTATCTTCTCCTCGTCCCTCTCGCAATAAAAGAGAAAGCGCACTTTAGTTAGTTCGCTCGGGCTCCGCGTTAGCCTATAGTACTTAATATTCTTCGTTAACTCTTGGCTCTTAAGCGCCTCTTAGAAACGTGTACGAATGTCCCCTACTTTAGTGATGTTAAATTCTACTTTAGTTAGATTAAGTTCGATGTGAGCTGCCTTTGCTAGTATCGCGGTTGGCACGGCGGTGGCGTTTGGCAGAGTACCCCTGCTAACTTAATTCGGTGGCGAATCTCCACGAAGAGCGCTCGCGTAGGTAGTGCTACCCTAGGGCTGCGAAGCGGTGCTTCTACGCGTAATCTTAATAAGTTCCGATATTTCTTTCTTTAGTTTAGAAACCTGCTCTGTTAGCTATTTACGTGCTTCTTAGGACTGTTGGAGTTTCTTAGTTAGGCTCTTAATCTGATCTTCGTTTTTCGTGTATTAGATCGTTAAGCGCTTGTTCTGGTTAGAGATTACCTCTAGTAGGTCGATAATATCATCGAGAGTAGTTTCCTTAGTTAATTTCCTTGGCTTAGCTGGGCGAGATGAAGCCTCAGTCGACGGTTTTCCACGGTGAAGAGCTCGATAGTCGGTGCGGTCGATCTGGCGAAGTGAGACGCGCTCTAACGCGTCCGCGACGCGTCCATCTCTACTAGCACCTCCTTCGGCCGACGCCGCCGGCATTGCAGCTAGCTTTTATTGTTTTTTCGAGATTCGATATTTGTGAAGATCTAATAATAACTCTTCTAAACCAGTAGAAGAGTCCTCCGGCTAACGTAACATCCTCCCGTTCCTAACGAAATAGGCAGATTATTAGGTTATATCGTATAATGCGGGATACCTATTACACTAGTAAAAGGTTTGTTTAATATACCTTTTAGGCTTTTATAGCGGATCGATTAGTATTAGCTACTAAGAGACACCCACGCTTCTAGTAAAGCTTAACTTACTTATCTAACCCTAGCCGATGCTCTTATCTGTGCTCGTTACCGCTAGTTAGCGTGGATATATAGTAGTAATAACGTGGTTGATAACCGAGCTGCGCACCCCACCACCAAAATCCATTCTACCTACCGTTAGACGCGATGCATTTATAACACCACACCCTGACATCTTCTAACGAAGCGAGAATTAAGCTAGCTATATAATCTCGTAAACGAAACCTGTCTTTAAGCGAGCGACGCGCTGCGGCCCTCTACGCCGTTCCCCTAAGTACGCTCCGTAGCCGACGCGGTGGAGCGACCCCCCGACGCGATTACGAGGCCAACGGACGAAAGCTTAGTAAGGAAGAGGAGCTAGTAATAGTTAAGCGTATATTAGACTAGGATTTAAGAGGCTTTCTGCCTACGAAGCTTGCTGTGCGAGCAATGGCCGATAGGTTACTAGCAGAGCGGGGTGGCAAGCCAACAGGCAAGCGCTAGGTGGATAACCTTATTAAGCGATCGCCTGCGCTTAAGGTTCGGATGACACGTTCCTATAATCGCTAGCGAGCCTTAAACGAAGTTCCAGAGGTAATTAGTAAGTGGTTCGAGCTGGTGCGCAACATAAAGGCGAAGTACGGGACCCTAGATAAAGATAGCTATAACTTTAACAAGACCGGCTTTATAATAGGTGTAATCTCGACGCGGTACGTGGTTATAGGCGCAGAAGAGCGCTGCGGTAAAACGAAACTAGTGCAGCTAGGCGATCGCGAGTGGACTACCGCGATTAAGTGTATCTATGCCGGCGGCTCTGTGATTCCCCCCTTTATTATCTTCGTAGGTAAGAAGTATATCTCTACCTAGTACTAGGGCGGTCTCGTGCCCAAGGATTAGCCTATTAGAGTTACCGAGAACGGCTGGACGACTAACGAGCTCGGAGTAGTATAGTTAAAGTATTTTAACGTATATACAAAGTCGCGTACCGTGGGCACGCACCGGCTGCTTATAATCGACGGTCACGAGAGCCACAACTCGCAGGATTTCTAGGATCTCTGTAGGGAGAACAGGATTATCGCTCTCTATATGCCCCTATACGCGTCGCACCTATTGCAGCCACTTGATGTGGGTTGCTATTCGCCGTTGAAGCGCGCGTACGGTAATAAGATCTCGGCCTTGGCGCGCAGGCACGTCACCCATATCTCTAAGACCGAGTTCCTCCTAGCCTTCAGGGCAGCTCACGACCGGGTTTTTAAGAAGGAGAACATCCTTATAAGCTTTAGAGGCGCTAGGCTAGTCCTACTAGACCCGGACGCGGTGCTATCTAAGCTTAATGTGAAGCTTCGTACGCCAACGCCACCTGCCCTAGAGACCACCCCTTGGGAGCCTAAAACACCGCGTACTCTTCGCGAAGTAGACTCCTAATTAGCCTTTATCCTTAATAAGATTCCGCGTCCTGTAGGTTCTTCGCCAAGTTCCTTAAAAGAAGCTGTGGTTCAGCTGACAAAAGGCACTATAGCGATGGCACACGAACTGGTGTTATTGCGCGCCGAAATAACTAACTTGCGGGAGGCCAATAAGACTCTAACTAAGCGGAAATCAGGCAAGAGGAAGTATATCCAGACTAGAGGGGTCCTTGACGGCAGAGGAGGTAGCTGAATTAATGGCTCCTAGCAACGTAGGTGGGCGGGATGAGAGTAGGGAGTCTTCGAAGAGGGCGCGCACGGGTGGGGGTGCGACACAACAAAGGCGCTACGGGCGCTGCGGTATACTAGGACACAATTTACGTACCTGCAAGCTAGATACTAATGAATCTAAAAATTCTAAATAAACTTGTTGCATTGCAATAGCTTATTGTAGTGTTGAGATATTAGCCTGCAAAGTCGCGCGGCATTGGTGGGGTGCGCAGCTCGGTTGTATGCGCAGCTCGGTTATCAACCACGTTAGGAGAAAAAGGAAAAAGAGGATTCAGTAACGTTACATGCACTCCGCAAGGACTCCGTTAATCTTGGTCATTCCTCGTGGTAGTGCCGGTGAGATCCTGCCTATGGCACTAGGGTGTTTATAGTGTGCTCTTTGAAGCCGTCGGTTGTAGTGCTCATAGCCCGTCATTCCAATCTCATACCCTTCGCGAAGAGGTGTCTTGGGAGTAACGAATTGGGGCAGGGTGGTCGTCAGCTCGTCACCATTCAGCCCGAAGAAAAAAGGTAATAAGTACCGGCCAATAGTGGTTCTGTTTTACACACGGTGGACTGTGCTAAGGAAAGTATCGTTCGTCAATCGCGCTAGCATGTCTCCCAAATTCACCACGAATGTTCCAGGTTGAAGATCCGGGCTGATCCACTCTCCATTTGCGTTCAAGACCTATAGCGCTTTAATATTGTGCGGTCTTTAAGCGATCATGGTCATCACTATGGACAGTGTTAGCATTAAATTCCCACCGTTCGAATTAGTTGGTTCGTGGCTTACTTTAAATATCTGTGTGCGCTCCTAGCCCTATCGCCTCCTCTTCTGTGGCTGGCTGAGGAGGGTAGTAGAGACCCCGGATTCCAGCTACCGGATAGGTCGATTTCATGTCAAAGAAACTCTCCCTTTCTCCTATCGCCACAGCAACTATGCGGATGAGTTGTCTCATTAGCTTCAAACATGCGGCGCGGTAAGCCTCGAGAGCGGGTCGAAACTTGGGAACAAGTTCCGGGTTTGGCCAAAGATTTTTACGAACCAATAATTTTGGCATTGCATCGCCGACTCCGTGGATATCTGCATAAGGATCGTATGCCACCGTTATCGCCTCTTTAAGGTCTAAACCATGCCATACATTTTAGCTCGCTGTCAATCTATTTCGGACCGCGATAGAACATACCCCCTTTCTTTAATCTATCGTTATTGGTGCAATAAGGGTCCTCGTATCCTTGGAATAAGTTGGAGTTAGATTCATGGACCTCCATTTTCTTCTCCATCGGAAGATCAAAAAACTCTTTAATAGCATCAAATGCGTTCTCGACGATCTTCCAATCGATGCCGTGGTTCTTGATTATGAAGAATCCAACACGGGTACAAGCATCTCGGATCTCAGCCGTGAGGCGAATCTTGTCTTCTGGAGAGGCTGCGGATGACGTCATCGGAGAGACGTCAATAGTTGGGATTTCGGCGAACTGGCCTCCCGCACCGCGGGCTGGGGCAAGCGTTCCCATGACGCCCTGGGAAAGGTGTAGCTGGCTATTGACTATGCCAGCAATGCCGTCCATAGTCTCGATGGAGGTCTGGAGTTGCGGCGAATCTTGCAACGAGCAATAGAAACCAAAATGCGGTTGAGTGTGAATGTTCGATTTGAGTGCCTTATGGTTTGCAATATAACGCTGGGATAAGAGGTGTCCCACGGGGAATGAGTTGCCAGATGATGGATGAAAATATTGTGGGAGCCAATTTCTCGATATTTAACACTAAGAAAGGCATCATCCCCCCCGTCACCCTGCTGACCCCCCTCAACAGGGCCCAAGGCTTAAGCTAACACGAAAGTGGATGAAAGTAAAACATGCTGTGGAATTTCGTTACTTAACTGGCTATGCTGCCGTTAGTTTGCTAACTTACGTATGAATAATTTGTATGTTACGCCCGAACGATACTATTACAGTAGCATGATGCGTCAAATGAGAGGCATGTGAAATGGGAGGCATGTGAAATGGGAGGCATGTGAAATAATAAGTCATAGAAAATAGAACGCAATAAAATGAGTGGTTGCCATAATCACGCCACTACGTATTCACACTTAAACGTCACCAGACCTCGCTGACCCCCATTGTTACGGCGCAGCCTTCACAGGGTTAGAAAACAGCAGGATGAGGCAGTAAGTAGGGAGCTTAGGTTGATGATGATGATGATGAATTCATAGACCGTCCCAGCCGCCGAAGGCAGCTATGCGGCATGTGACCGGCTTCTCTGCGCCCGCTAGGCCCGTTTGGGCCTAAGCGAGACAGCGGAGCCCGGCGTGATTTCTATCTATCCTATATACCTCTACATGTACGTCCAGCGTGTCACATAAGCCAGTCCAGGCAGCCACAGGCCAGTCTAGCGCGATCAGCTATTTTTAGCTGGTCCGTGCTAGACTGGCCTGCGGCAGTCCAGACGACCACAATCCTTTACTAGCACTAATGGCTTGGCACGCGTTAAGCTCAATTTGGCCTGTCTATATAAAGTGTTGGAACAAGTGATGTGACAGCTTATTTAGTAGTAAAGAGTTAGATTAGCATGGTGTTGGAGGAGGGCGGCCGTAGAGTGGCCTTTTATCCTCTTATAAATAATGATGATGATAATAATGATTTATACACCCCGTCGGCCTTAGTAGACCATAGGGACAACGAGCGCTATTCTACGCTAAGCTATATTAGGACCCCGGTTTATTTAAAGCCCAGTACGCTGTATATAAAGAAACTATTTCTCCTCCTATTTAGTAATCTTAAAATATATAGACAAAAGCATAAATAAATAATACTAAGTAAAACACTAGAATAAGTAAAGGAAAATATAAACGTAGAGCTATCCTCTATACACCCCTTATACTATCCCCTCGAGATTACTTCCCGAGTGCCGTTAGTCCCTGTAGCGGCATAACGGCTAGTTAGAGAAGGAATAAATTTGCTTTAAAAAGGATTAAACTCTTAGTCTCTAGTTACGACTAGTCTTTCCGTGGCTAGAGTAATGTTACGGCATAGCCTTTATAGGATTAGGAAACTACAGAGTAGAAAGGTAAGCGGAAAGCGTAGCTGCAGTACGAAAGAAACCTATAACGGAACACGTGGCTTATATAACGCTAAGAAATTAATCTATTTAATCTCGCATGCCTTAGGCATCAAGGGACAGATTAACTAGATTAAAAACACTATTAATCTGTTAGAAACCTAACCCCTACCTAGATTAGAAATAGATTAATACTAGATTAAGAACCTTTTCTATATATATATAAACTATACTTATTAAGGCTTAACCTTAGAATAATTGCTAAAAGGTTTATTGCGCTACGTATAAGAAGCTAGAACTTAAGAAAAAAAGAAGAAGAAGAAGAGAAGAATTAACTTAAATATAGAGGTAAAATAGAGTTACGTGTCCGCTAAGGATTCTTCCGAAGCTTACTTTTGCCACTAGGCTTCTAGACTATAATATTACCCCCCCTCCTCTCCTTGGCATCCCGGGTTTAATTCCTAGTTAGGGCAGTCATTTTTGGCCATTTTGGGGGTATATAAGGTGAAACAGCGACTCTAATATTTAATTACGGCTATATAGCGTAGTTGGTAATCTGGCTGACCGGTAATACGTGCGTTGCGTGCGACCGCGTTAAGGTAGTAACATCTCGGAGTCGACTAGGACCGTGGGGTTATATCGGCTGATTGTCGAATTGAGGGCCTGTTAGTTAATAGAAAGAGGGTTATTCGGCGCTAGCGGATTCTATTTAGTAGTCTATAATGCCCGACTAGGTAACCTAGTACCGAGTTGCTCTAACGGGTAGCTATTCTATGGGGGCCGGCTCTAATGGGCCATTTACTATAGGTTAACGGGAAGGATTAATGTTACCTAGATCGAGCCTAGCTTTGGCTGGGCTAAACCGCTTGTCTTTTCCCCCTTTTTTCCTTTAGGTAGGTGTCTAGGGCCGCCGTGTCCTTAAGAGCAGCTGCAGGCTCCTAAGTAGGCCTTACATAACCTTGCTATTTAACTTAATATTATAGCTAGCGCCTTCATTAACCGGGCTTCTTTGCTATTCTTTTACCTATAATCGACTCTACTACTCATTCGTCTTGGCCGTCCACTTGGATAGACGGTGGCTGGTAGTTATCTTAAATCTAGCTTAGTAGGGGGTTCGTTCCAGCCGGTCTAAGGAGGTCCACGTGGAAGACGTTATAGACTATACTAGGTACGTCTAGCTTGTAGCTATAAGAGCTAATTACCTCGGTAATAGTAAATTTAGCCGCCTTATTATTAAGTTTCTTACTTAGCCGGTCTATCTGTAGATTCTTAAGGTTTAGCTATACCTTATTACCTACTTTATACGCTAGCGAGGGGTTCCGTTATTAGTTTACTTAACATTCTTACTTCTATTAAGTCTCTACTATTAATGCTTGCGCTTAGTCCATAACCTCCTTAATCTTAGCGACAATAGCCTCGGCCCGAGCTACTAGGGACTATCTCTATTAGCTAACTGGCTGTACATCCTTAGGTAATTCGAGCGGCTCGAGGTGATAACCGTGAGAGAGAAAGAAAGGGCTTATCTAGGTAACTATTAACGTCCTCCCGTTTAGGGCTAGCTAGACAACTAGTAACTAATTTACCTAATTGTGCTAGTAGTAATCTATGAATAAGGCTAGCTTCTGTGCTATCTTAGTATTCGTCCGTTCCGTTGAACCGTCCGTTTAGGGATAATAGGCCGTTGATATTCGCCGCTTAATTCTAAGTAACTAACAGATCCGTTGCTATAGTAGACTAATAAATTATATCCCTCTATCTAATATAATAGCCGCTGGTATCCCATAGTCCCGGTAGAAGCGGCTAATAAAAAGCCTTATAACGGTCTCAGTTTCTAGATTTAAATAGGCCTCGAGAATAACTTCTTTTTCTAATCGATTAGTAATTACCATAAGCATATCACAGCCGTTACTTAATAGTAGGGGCCCGATAAAGTCGATTAATATCTCTCGCTACTATCTATCCGGTACTAGTAGCGGTTTAAGGAGTCCTTGTTTCCTATCCCTCTAGACCTTAGTTCGGTCGTAGGTATCGCAGTTTCGGCAGAACCTTTAGATATTATTAACGAATCCTAGCCAAAAGAACTGCCTTGCTACTAGGTTAACTATTTCGGACCGTCCTAGGTGCGCGGCTAGGGGTGAGTCGTATATCTTTTGGATAATCTATGTTCGTAACGGTTCCGAATCTAGTACCCATCTTCTTCCCCTAAATAGGAGGTTTCCTTAGTCGTTTAATAAGCATTTAGCTATTAACACCTTAATCTTACTAGATAGGTCTAGGGAAAATGTTCTATTCCTTTATTAGACCGCTTCTCTTAACCGGTTTAGAACGCTATCCCGATGCTGCGCCTCTTACTATTGGTCCTAGAGTGCCTGTTCGTAACTATATTATTCTAGATATGCCAGGCGGGGTTTAGTAACGTTTAGAACCGTTAGTTAACTTATTACGCCGTTGCCTAGTAGTAGTAGGTCTTCGTTATTCTAATCTTATTCCTCCGGATCTTCTAGTGGTCTAGTATTAAGGGTAAGTCCCTAGCGAGCTAGTAGTAGTAGTTAAGCTATTCTCTGCTTAAGCCTCTTATCCGTGTTCTGCGTAGGTAGGTCTTAGTCTCTTCTGGTAAGCGCATCTGCTAATCCATTAGTTGCTCTAGGGGTATATTCGATTATAAAAGAAAACTGGCTAAGCTCTCTCTACTACTAAATCTGTCTCTCGGATAGCCTTCTGGCTGTAGTAAAGTATTCTAGATTCTTATAGTCAGTGAGGATTTTAAATTAGTTAAGCCCCTTTAGTTTAGCATCCTATTAGCGTAGATATTTAATAATCACGAGTAGTTTCTTATCGTAAATCGGATAGTTGCATTTAGCAAAAAGATTCTTTTTCGAAAAGAATGCTACTAGGCGTAGAAAGCCATTATTATCATACTACTAGAGGACGCTACTAGTATAGTATCTAGAGGAGTCCGTTGTAAGGACCTATTAAAACAAGTAATATAATAGCTTATTTAGTATATTACGGCGCAGCCTACACAGGGTAATAAAAATAAAAACAGCCCCGCTGAAGGCGAGTAGAACCGAAGAAGATATAGATCAGGGATCACGTGACCCCCGCGATTAGTTAGACCCACTCGTCCAGAAATTAAGCAGGTCAACCCAACCGCTTAGTAAGATGGTCGCGATTAGTTACTAAGTGCAATACCTTTACTAAGTATATAGATTATATACACTTTTCTACTTATATATAAACTATACTTCTTAGATAGCTTTAACCTTCGTAGTTAACTTTAATAACAATTTAGTACTAATTATTAGTAACACGGCCTTCGTACGTAGTACTTAGTCTTATTACATATTCGACTTACTCTCTCCCTCTTCTTATACCTACTTAAGGAAAACCCCCTTAACAGGTTTTCTCTCTCTTTAGTATTTAGATTCTTAGAGGCAGAGGCCCGCTCGTTATACTTTAACTACTATCCTTACAAGGAGAGGAAGGCTCTAAGATTAAGTCTTATTGGGTAAGGTATTACCCCCTAACGAGTTTAGGAAGTAGTAATAGCACTAGGCTCTTAAATAGATATCGATCCTACGGAGGGTTAGAACTAAGGTGTCTAAGGATAGGCTTAGCCCACGGAGCCTACTAGAAAAGAGCTCGTGCAGCTTATTAAGAAGCTAAAAGCTTAGAACGCTCGACTAATCGAGTATACGATAAAGCGAAGCGCTACTAAGATTAAAGTAGCGGCACCCGAGAAGTTTAATAGAAATAGAAAGAAACTTTAATCCTTTCTTCTCTAAATATAACACTACCTCTAGTTTAACTAAGCATAGTTTAATAGCGATGCTAAGAAAGTACTCTTTGTATTAACTTATCTCCAGGAAACGGCAGAGGTATAGATAGAACTATACCTTTACGACTACCTAGCTAACGAATACTCTCTCGAGAAGAGATAAGAAAAGACTAAGAAAATTATTAATACATATAAAGAATTCGCTAATAACCTAAAGGCTACTTTTAACGATCGAGATAAAATCCATAAAGCCTCTAATAATATTATAACCGTTAAATAATTAGAATCTATAGCTATCTACGCAACTAAGTTCTAATAGCTTATAGCCTATCTTAAATAGTTAGACGAGACTTTCCGCGACCCCTTCTATAGAGGCCTAAAGAACGAAGTTAAAAAGAATATAATTATCTATAAATACCCGTCTATCTTCTAGAAGATAGTAGACCTTACGTCTTAGATTAACGGTCGTATATACGAATAGAAAATAGGTTCTTAGCAAGCTAACACCTCGAAGCCTCGCCGCGAAAAGACAATCCTCGAAGGCGGAGATATTATAATCCTTAACGCGGCCAACCGATAGAATTCTAAGAAAGGTAATAACAACATTTAAAACAATAATAAGAAGCCTAAAGAACTAAATCTAAACTAGACGAACGAGTAGAAACAGCGCTATAAAAATCGACTCTATATTACTTACGGTAGCGATAAGCACTTCTCTTCTAAGTACCCGTAGAACCCTTATAATAAGAAAGATAAAAAGTAGACTTCGAGTGCTTAGCGCGAAGTATTAGTTACGTCTCGTTAAGATAACTATAATACGCTATACTAGATAGCCTACTACGACAACGACTATTAGATGCACTAAAGCAGTAAGAATATATCTAGATAGTACTTCTACGAACCTCGATAATTCGGTATAATAACTAGAAACGAAGAAGTTATCGAAACCAATAATATTATTAATAACTTTCCCTTAGATAAGGAACTTATTAATAGTAGTATAAGAGAACTCTATAAGAGTACATCTAAAAGCGATAACGAATAGCTAGGAGACGCCCCGACGCTATCCGATAAGTAGAATATCCTTATCTTATTAGAAGTTCTCACTGGAAGATATAATATTAGTAAATGTCTATATAACGAATAGAATAATCTTAACTAGATAATCTAGATTCCGTACTAAAGAAGCCTTACCTTAATAGTTATCTAGAAATAGTGGTAGAATACTCTCTAGAAAACCCGGATCGAATAAGACGAAAAGAAATATAAACTCCCAATAACCTAAGAAACGATACTTATCGAATACTACTACTAAGAAACCTCTACGCGCGAATAAGTAGACTACGATTCCCTTTAAGAATTAGCAAGAATTCTTTATTAATACGGCACGGCAACTATCTAGAATAGCACACTCTAGTAGATACCGAACGAGAAACTTAATATACTAATCTTCCAATACTAGGTGCAAAAGAACATAGTCTACTAGCGAAAATAGTTGCGCACTAATAAATAGACTAACTAGAAATAAGCCTACCTCTAAGTAAACGAATAGAAAAACTATATATATAGTAAAGTCTATAGCTATCCGAAGCTAAAAAACTAGATGGCTCTACAGCATTAGAATTAATCTAGGGGCCACGGTCTAGGTTCCTTTATATAGTATTACGCATATCGAACACGGAAACTCTTACCAGAAAAAAGCTTTAGGAATAATTTAAGATTACCAAAGTTCTATAAGAACGCACGATCTTAATACTAGTTAATAGCAGATTAAGCGGAGACTTTATTTATAACGAGCTAGTATAAGAACTAAATATCCCCTATTAAAAAAAGAAAGAACCCTATTCTCTTAGCGGATTCGATAAAAGAAACGCCGACTATAAAGAAGAATAGATACGTATTAAAATAAAAGAAGTCTTACTAGAAATTAACGGGTACTCTGATTAGATTACCCTTAATATCTAAAGAATTCTAGAACACGATATTATCCTTAGAATACCTTAGCTTAGGACTCGTAACCCCCTTATCGACTAGGTAAGCGATACACTCTTCCTATGATAGGATATTTAGAATATTATCGAAAATCCTGAAAGCAGTTATAAGAATATTAAATAGAAACTACTAGATATCTTCTAAGAATATATCTTTAGTATAAAACGAGAAGTAGCTAGTATAAGGCCTAAATATAGTAGCTATATAGGCGACTCTAATAGTAGTATAAGTTAGAACTAGAACTGCAACGTAGAAGGTGAAGCCTCCTTAGTAAAATATAACCCCACCATAGGAATAAGCCCTACTAAGTAAAACGATACCCTCGAATTATTAGAAGAAACGAAAGACTTAAACAATAGCGTAAGGCCTAGTAATAGCAGCATTAATAACAATCTTAAGGAAGGCCTAAGATAGGACTAGGACTATAGCATATAAGACGCCGCCTCCTCGATAAAATATAGCGCCTTAAGCGGAGTAAGACCTACCGAGTTAAGTATTTCTAAAGATTAGATATAGTATATTTTACGTAGAACTACGCAGAGAAAGCATAAGACTAAGAGTAAGGCTTCGCGGAAGTAATTAGTAGCCCTAGAACCTCTTGTAGATGTCTAGATAATTTTAAAAGAGGTATTTAGGCGTATACGACGCTAAGAACAACAGGTCTATCTTATATATATTAAACCCTTACCGGCAATATAATAGAGAGTATTAGCTAGGGCCTAACGGGAAAGGCTAAGAAATAAGAACTATCTAACTCCTATTAAAGAAGATAATCCCGCGAGGATTAAAAGAGAATAATATAGTAGTTTAGAGATATAGTAGTAACTATAAGAAATACCTCTAATCTTAGAAATAGAAACGGTACCTAATAAGTATTAGAACTTAGTTACTATTTACTAAGAAAGAGAAAAAGGAGACTTACTAAAGTATTAACTATAGAACTACGAGATTCCGCTTAAGCTAGAAATAAAACCGGCTTATAAGCCCATCTATTTCTTATCGAAGAAGAAAATAGAGGCTTTAAAGAAATATATTAAGAAAAACCTTAAGCGAGGATATATTCGGCCCTTAATGTTATTAGCTAGGTACCTAATCCTCTTCGTCCTTAAGAAGAATGGTAAGTTACGCCTCTACGTCGACTATCGATAGCTTAATAACATTATAATTAAGAATCGCTACCCGCTTCTACGCATCGACGAGCTCTAGAATAAGTTAGAAAATATAAAGTACTTTATAAAGCTAGACCTCCGGGACGGATATTACTTAGTTAGGATTAAAGAAGAGAAAGAATAGAAGATAGCCTTTTATATAAGGCTAGAACTCTACGAGTATACGGTTATACTATTCGGGCTTACTAATGCGCTAGTAACCTTCTAGAATCTCATTAATAATATACTACGTAAATACTTAGATATCTTCTATATAGCTTACCTTAATGATATCCTTATCTTTTTAGAGACCCTCGAGAAATATAAGAAGTATATTAGAAAGGTTCTAGAAATCCTCTAAACTAAGAACCTATCTATCGCACTAGAGAAATATAAATAGTATATATAAAGAATAGAATTCTTAGGCTTCGTTATTACCCCCGGACACGTCGGTATAAACGACTCGAAACTAGACTCCATTAAAGAATAGCTAGTACTAAAAATAATTAAAAAAGTATAGTCCTTTCTTAGATTCGCGAACTTCTATAGGAAGTTTATCTAGAACTATTTAAAGGTTACGAAACCTTTAACGCGACTTACTTAAAAGAAGTATAGCTTCTAATAAAAAGATAATTAGTAATAAGCCTTTAATTCTCTAAAGAGGATATTTTACGAAGCACCCATCTTAGGGATATATAATCCCGATAAGCCAATCGAAGTAGAGACTAATACGTTAGGATTCGCCCTAGAAGTATATCTTAGCTAGCCCGATAAGTAAGGTAGATAGTATCCGATTACGTTCTACTTAAGAAAGTTTACCCTAGTAGAGCTTAACTATAATACTTACGATAAAGAGCTCTTAGCTATCGTTTTAGCGTTTAAGTACTAGAGACACTACCTAGAAGGAGCCGACTAGTAGGTAATAGTATATTATAACTATTAGAATCTTACACGCTTTACTACAACTAAGAAGCTAAACCGATAATAGGTTCGCTAATTATAAGAATTAGTTTTCTAAAATTTTAAGATCACGCATAGAAAAGGTATAGATAACGCCACCACTAACGTACTTAGTAGAAGGGTAGACTATATAGAAGAAAGAATTAAGCCGCAACCTATAGTATTATAGTAGACACGCGATAGATTACTTATCTTTACTAGATAGTCTTTTCTAATACTTTGTATTAAGTTAAATCCGTAGCATTAGAAGATTTAAGAAGTATACGCTTAGAACTTCTTTGCGTAGAAACTTTTAGCGCTTAAGGACGACCTGCGTATTACTTAGAATAAAGAAGGAATGCTTCTCTTTAAAAAATTAATTTATATCCTGACTAGACTATGAGAAGCACTCGTTAAAGATATATACGTAGTACCCGTGTATAAATATTAGGGCATCGATAGAACGACTAAAAGAATTACGCGAAACTTCTACTTTCTAGGGTTATAAAAAATAGTCTAGCGTATAGTCTTATAATGCGATCTATGTATCCGAAGTAAAGCCGTGATATACGTCCCATACGAATATCTATAACCCCTTAAAATTCTAAAATGACTATAGCAATAGATTATACTAAACTTTATTATAAAACTACTAGAGTCTAGAGATCCGCTTATAGAAGTTAAGTTTAACTTAATTCTAGTCTTCGTTAATAGACTTATGAAGTATACCTACTTCTTACCCTATCTCGAGGTATTAAATATAGAATAGCTAGCCTATATGTTTCTTCGATATATCTTCGCGGATTACGAAATGCCGGAAGTATTAGTCTCGAATAGAAATAAGCTAATAAGATCGGAATTTTAGTAAACGCTTATATACTAGCTTAGAGTAAAAAATAAGCTCTCTATAACGGCACACGCACAAACCGACGGCTAGACGAAACGAATAAACCAAACTCTTAAATAATACCTCCGCTATTATATTAACTACCTATAGAACGATTAGGCTACATAGCTATCTATAGTATAATTTACCTATAATAGTACTAAATAAGAGTTAACTAATGTATCCCCGTTCTTTACTAACTATAGGTTTAAACCAGACGCGTATAGAGAAGCTATTCTAAGTAGAAAATTAGCCTAGAAAGGCATTCTTAAAGCCAAGTAGCTAAGAGGATTATATAAAGCTATTAGTCTCGACCTCGAATATATACGAATTATAATATCTAAATACTATAACAGACGGCACCAGGCGGCACCGAACCTTAAAAAGAAGAATAAGGCGTACCTCCTTATAAAAAATATTAAATCGAAATAACTAAGCGATAAATTAGATTTTAAGAAAATCGGTCTATTCGAAATTATAGAAAAACTCGAAGAAGTTATATATCGACTTAAATTATTTAATACACAAATAAATTCTATCTTTTACGTAGTATTACTCGAGCTAGTACTAGAAAACGCCACTATCCTAGAAACCTAGAAAGAAATCGTATTAGAAAACCCTAACGCCGAAGAAGACTAGTACCCGGTCGAGAAAATTCTAGACTATAAACGATTCGGGCGTTAGTTAAATATCTCATTAAATAAGAAGGATATAGAAATAAAGATAACTAGTAGGTACTAAAAGATAATATATACCTAGACCTTATTATAGAGTTTTATCGCTAAAACCCCAACCTCCTACGAAAATAAGGCCGTCCTCAAGCGAGAATAATAGAAGACCCTTAAGAGCCGCAACATCCTATACTAGGAATGGTAATAAACGAGCAGAATTCATCGGCCTAGAAGAACGCGGAGACCTCGTACTAGCCATAGGCTCGCTAGTAGACTCGGCAAGTATAGCCTCCTACGGCGTAGCAGACCCCACCGTCGCGTAATGTAGCCATTTTAATGCGGACGAACCCTTAGAACCTTTAGAATTAGAATCGTCCCCCTTATCTACCGCTAATGTAGCTAGAAGCTCCTTCGCTTTATAACGATTATACTCGCTTAGTACATCTAGACTACCCGACTTAGAAAGAAGGGCCTTATAATCACGCTCTTCTAATAATCGCTAATTCTTGCGTAACCGCTCTAACTAGATAGCGGTAGTATCTAACTCTTTCTATTAATAGCTTAATGCCTCTTATAAACGATTTAGCTTAGCTAGAAAAGTAAGAAACTTCTTATATACCTCAGCCTCTTTAGCTTTTAACTTCTCTTGCTCCCGCTAAAGACTTAAGACTAGTAATAATTAGTGAAAATCCGATCAACAAAATAAAAAGAAACGCACCCCCGGAGAGCGATATCTTCTTTATATTATACATCGTTATATCCTTCGTAATATAAGCCCCGCAACGATCGTAGTTCGGAGTAACCTTATAAACCGTACCATTTAACTTACAATCGAAACAAGAATATAATGAAGGTAAGAAAACTAACTCTACTAAGACTACTAAACGATAGCGCTTCTTAGTCGTATTCCGTTTCCGTTTGGACATAATAGACTTACAGAAAAGAAATAATCCTAGAAGAGAACATAGGGAAATAGATAATACGAATAAATCTTCGGGCTAAAGATCTCTAAGAAGGGGGATAGTATTACGGCGTAGCCTATATAGGGTAATAAAGATAGGAATAGCCCCGCCGAAGGCGAGTAGAACCGAAGAAGATATAGATTAGGAATCACGTGACCCCCGCGATTAGTTAGATCCACTCGTCTAGAAATTAAGTAGGTTAACCCAACCGCTCAGTAAGACGGTCGCGATTAGTCACTAAGTGCAACACCTTTACTAAGCGTATAGATTATATACACTTTCCTACTTATAAATAAACTATACTCCTTAGATAGCTTTAACCTTCGTGGTTAACTTTAATAACAATTTAGCACTAATTATTAGTAACACGGCCTTCGCACGTAGTGCTTAGTCTTATTATATATTCGACTTACTCTCTCCCTCTTCTTATACCCACTTAAGAAAAACCCCCTCGACAGGTTTTCTCCCTCTTTAGTATTTGGATCCTTAGAGGCAGAGGCCTACTCGTTACACCGGTCTTACTAGAAGCACTGGAATCATAGTATCTAAAGATCAACAAGGACAGGGCCAACCGGCCTAGGACGCGCAAGCAGTCATAGAGCTACTACAAAAAATATCAGCTCAGATTAGTAGACTTAGTGGCGAAGTAGAGGAGTTAAGAGAAAAGAGGCAAATAGAGGCGCCGATATCCGAACAAGAGCCGATTAAGTCGCCACTGCCCCCTAGGACCGCCCCAAATTCGCCACCAGCTCCCTCCCAGGGGCACGAGGCCCCTAACGAAAGCAACGCACCTACTAAGCACCTCGGCCCCCTTGCCGAGTACTTAGGTAAATGAGAAGGACTAGAACCCTAGGTGTCACAGACGCTCGCAAAGCTCGCAGTAGACTATACCGGCTATACCAAAGCTACTAAGTTCTTTATACTCCACAACCGGCTTAGGGGCGAGGCGGCACGCCAACTGCAACCCTAGGTGCAGGCGCACGTTAATACTAAGTATATAATGGCTCAGTGTCTAATCGACCAACTTCGCTTATCATTCAGTAACCCCCACGTCCAGAAGAAGGCTCAACGTAAGCTATACAAGCTACGCCAAACGAATAAGCCTTTTATAGAGTATTTTACCGAATTTCGCAAGCTGGTGCTCGAGGCCGGAGGAACCGGCTAGCCCGATAAGATCCTTAAGAGTTACCTTAAAGCCGGCCTAAGCCAGGAGCTCTAACGTAGTATGATCGGGCTCGGGACGGCCCAACAGTCCTTTAAGGAATACTATACGGAACTAAAACGCGTAAGCGATTAGTTAGAAGCCTTTAACCTACGCAATTAAAGTAGGAGAAGGCAGTTGGCTAGTTAGAACTAACGTCCAAATAAGGTTGGCTCGGCAGGGTCCACCACGCCTAAACCGGCTACACAAGGGTTTAACCTTATAGAATAGGAGCATACAGGGCCGGCCAAGGCCGTCTAAGGACGGCACAACCAAGGACAATGCGCTAAGTAGGTGAACGCGCAAGAAATGCAGAGGCGTAGGAACGAGAATCTTTATTATCGTTGCAGTAATGATAACCACCGCGTCCTAGACTACCCCCTACTGCCCCCAAAACGGCTCATACGCACGGCTAAGCCCGCCCAGCACGCAGCACCTACGGAACCAAGGCTCGAGGAATTAGTCGACACTAATGCCGACCTTCAGCAATCGGAAAACGAGTAGCTCCTATTAAAAGACGCAGGCAGGAGCCAACAAAGAAGAAAAAACGGGCAATACAAGCCAACTAGCGAAGATAGCAATCTAAATTAGAACAGAATTCACTCCTTACCTTAGTTTTAGTTAATAAAGAGTCTTTTAGTAAAGCTCTTATTAATACTGGCTGTGAATATTACACTATAATAAGCCATAAGTTCGCTAAACGTTATAAACTCCCGCGCATCTAAATACCCTCGAGAATACTAGACGGCTTAACACCTACCAAATAGCGAATCACGGAAGTAGCCTAGGCAGGGGTCGACATTAGTGGTTATAATCAGAAGCGAATATTCTTCTATATCGTCCCAAGGCTTATTAGCTATAATCTTATACTAGGAAGCCCCTAGATAGTTCAGAAAAGGTTAGTACTAGATTAAAGCGAACGGACGATTACCTTTAAGGATACCGGCTTAGTCGTTAAACAAGATGCTAATCTACCCCGACCCTAAGGAATACTAATTAGAGCACAAGCGTTTAGCCGTCTACTTAAGCACCGAAAAGAGAAAGGTTACCAAATCTTTACTATAAGCCTTACCAACATTAATAAGACCCTAAAAGAGAAGGCTCCTATCGATGTTAAAGCTAGTCTACCATATTAGGTTAACCAGGAATGACACCGTCTATTCGAAGAGCAAGAAGCGAATAAACTACCACCCTACCGGCCTGGAATCGATTACCACATTATACTTAAAAAGGACGCCAACGGAAAGACACTAGAGCCACCCTAGGGGCCTCTATATAATATATCCCGCGACGAGCTCTTAGTACTTCGGAAGACGTTAAATGACTACCTCGATAAAGGCTTTATTCGGGTTAGTAACTCACCTACTGCCGCTCCTGTTCTATTTATAAAGAAGCCAGGAGGGGGGCTCCGATTCTACTATAATTATCGCGCCTTAAACCGACTTACTAGGAAGGATCGTTATCCATTACTACTTATTTAAGAGACGCTCAATCGGATTAGCAAGGCTAAGTAGTTTACTAAGCTCGACGTTACTACTACTTTCTATAAGATACGGATTAAGAAAGGCGACGAGTGGCTTACCGTATTTAGAACCCGGTTCGGGTTATTCAAATAACTTATTACCCCGTTTAGATTAGCTAACGCACCCAGCACCTTCTAACGGTATATTAATTAGACACTACAGGACTTTCTAGACGACTTTATTTCGGCTTATATCGACGACGTCCTAATCTTTACGGAAGGCTCTCGCCAGGATCACCGTAAAAAGATTAATAAGGTACTAGCTAAGCTAGACGCAGCTGGCCTTCAGCTTAACTTTAAGAAGTGCGAATTCGAAGTCCAGTCGACGAAATACCTTAGTTATATAATCGAGGCAGGCAAAGGCATTTAAATAGACCCAGAGAAGGTTTAAGCGATCCAGGAATAGACGGCACCGACTACGGTTAAGGAAGTACAAGGCTTCCTTAGATTTACTAATTTCTACAGACGGTTTATTAAGGGGTTCTCTAACCTAACCCACCCCCTAGTTACACTTACTAAGAAGAGTACGGTTTTTTAATAGAATGAGAAGGCTAACACGGCTTTTAAGAAGCTAAAAAAGGCTTTTATTACCGCCCCAGTACTAATACAATTCGACCCGGAACGAGAGACGGTCCTGTTGGATCAATCATGTGTATTTAGCTTTCGCCAAGGGAAGTCTATTCAGGAGGGGATAAAAGGCCACTCCACGGCCACCCTCCTCTAACACCATGCCAATCAAACTCTTTACTACTAAATAAGCTGTCACATCACTTGTTCCAACAGTTATAAGCCCGGATGCGTCTTTGATGCCTTTCGCAGTCTAAGCCATCCTCCCTAGCACCTTAGTATACTATTCCGAGCGTTCCGTAGCATCCGGACCTTACTCCTGGCAATCATCTGCCATACGTATCCTATAGTAGAGTACTTTATTTGCCTCTCTCAGCGCAACATAATACCACTAAGTGACGGCTTATTTATTGGCCTCACGCCTACTACCTACTTTAGCAACTTATCTGTGTCCTTATTAGTACATAATGCACCGTAACATCATATCGTCTTCTAAACCCATTATAGTCCTAAAGTCATCTAATAACTAGGATAAATAGTACTTCGTCATTCGGTTAAGAGCTAAGAAGTACGATATATTCGACTACATTGATCTATTAAAACCTAAGCAACCGGCTCAACCAACTAAACCAACTAAGATTCCAGAGCCTTTAGCCTCTGATCCAAACCAACAACGAGCCTAGGATCGCTATAAGATACAAATCAGGATGTACGAGAGAAATCTCATTAAGTACGAGAAGCTAAAGAAGAAGATTAATAATCTCTCTACGATTATTAAGGACTTAGTTAGCCCAACGCTACTACCACTCCTCTATAAGCTTAAGGACGACTCTCATCCTCACTCCCAGCTTACAGCACTCAAGGCAAGGCTCCAACCAATAAAGAAGACTTAGAAAGGACTTATTATTAATTAACTACGTCAGCTTAAGAAGCCTCCAACCAGCTAAAACATTAAGAAGTGGCTTGCATAATAGAAAGAGACTCTCTTTAAGGCAGAAGAGCTTAAACTACCTAACGTAGTAGATAATAGAGGCAAAGCAGCCTTTCTTAAGGCGCTTATACCTCTTAATATCCACTGGGCCACCAGCTACAAGATTAAGCTTTAGAATAATAAGCTTACTAAACCTCTACATAATCTTATTATTGAGTACCGGAACTACCAGCGTTAGAATACTTCTAAGAATCCAAAGGTTACTAAAGCCGCTTTCACCGCCTCCCTAAGAAATAAGAAGTAGGAGAAGAACCTACTTCTCTACTTATATAGAGAGCATCACTTCTACTATAAGTACTATTACTATAACCCATCTATTAGGCTATCTAACTGGACACCCGACAAAGACATATAAGAGAAGGTTACTAAGGCACTAGAAGATCCACAAACTAAGAAGAGGGTAGAACGCGCTATAAAGCGCTTTAAGGAAGGACAAAAGTATAGCCAAGACTAGAAGAAGCAGGACAACGCTTCTTAAAAAGAATAAGAGCTAAACCAAGGCCAAAAGAATAAGAAAACGTCTTTCTTTCTAGCTATTATTGCCTCAGCATTCAATACACAACGCATTTTAAGGCCTACAATGCTAGATCTGTTATAGATCGCCGATACTAGTACTACACACCACATCTACAACAAGTATATAAAGGATCACTACACCAAAACAAGAGATGCAGGGCTAGATAACTACGTTACATTAGAAAATACCACAGTCAAGATCGAGTTATTCGGTAAGGCACTAGTTTATACCACCAACCATAAGGGACCACGCATAATTAAGCTAGTAGACGTGGCTTATGTACCCTTATTTATGGCTAACCTCGTCTCTATCGCTAAGGCAAGAGAGAAGGGAATCGAGTTAGATATAGAACGTATATATCTCTACTTAGAGGACTTCGTTATAGCTTATCTAACCTTTACTTAAAACTACTTCTTTATAGAATATAAGGAAGTAGATGATCTACTAGCGGTTATATTAAACGTTGCCAATCGATTATTGCCAGCTATATAATAGCATAACATCTTTATACACGTAGGTAAAAGAGCTATTAAGGCCTTACCTCAAGCAGTACAAGGAGTAGTTATTACAGATTAAGACTTAACTAATTACTATAATATATGCGCACGCACTAAGGCGCATTAATAAATCTTACGTGATATAAATGTAGAGGACTTATCTACTAAAGCCTTCTTCCGAGTCTTATTTAACTTAACACAGATAACGTGAGCCAACAATGGCCACTAATAGATTACGTATCTTAAATACGCTTCTTCTAAATTTACCTTTGCAGTCACTTACGCAACTAAGGATAAGTATATCCAGCACCTTCTCAATATTATTTAAATAATCAAGACGAGATTTAGCAAATCAGTAGCATTTCTTAGATTAGATAGAGAAGTATCGCTTACACAAGCCTTTAAGCAGTAGCTTAAACAATAGGAAGTCACCCATAAGGTGTTAGCTCCTTATACCCCTCAGCAGAATGGTGTATTAGAGCGTTCTAGCCACTCGATCATTATTAAGGTAAGATCCTTATGAGTTAGTGCCAACCTGCCTAAACACCTATGGCCTAAGATTATTAAGGCGGCAGTCTACATCTATAATAGGACTCTAATAAAGTGCCATAACTAAAAAACGCTATTTAAGCGAGTCTATAGCAAGAAGCTAAAAGTAACTCACCTACGAGTCTATAGGTGTAAAGCCTACTTACTACTTAAGAACATTCCACGCAGCAACAAGCTAGATGAGCGTGTCCTTATTAGATACTTAGTTAGATATAACTCTACTAATATTTATAGAATCTAGCATCCTCTAAAAGACCGAGTCGTACGCTCTAGAGACGTTACCTTTAACGAATTAAGTAAGTTCTCTCTAGAGGATCTAGAAAAGACACTCTCTCTATAGTAGTAGAAGTAGGATTAAGAGTAAGAGATAGTAATTCCTCGTATTACGCTTTATAAGGAGGATATTATTCCTTTAGATAAAGACTCTAAGGCCTTCTTTAACCTTAGTAATAAATAATTACCGCCTCCAACTTAAGAAACTCTAGAGACTCCAGGTAGCTAGCTAGGCACCCAAGCATAAGGAGCGCAACTAGATTATCTACTAAGCCCTTTAGAATCAACCAGTAAAGGCCTCGCACGCGAATAGCATGTAGAAAGCAGCCCATAAGCAGGCTTAACTTAAGGTAAACAATCACTAGATCCTTTAGATCTTAAATCACTAAATCGATCTACTCCAGGCCAACCACAAGCCTCTTAAGGCTTAGCCTCTCAAGGCTTAGGGGGTGAAGATTAATAGAATTAGCAACCACAAGGACTCGAGCCTCTTTTACCAGTCTAATACGAGAATCCACCTAATCTAGGCGCTGCTAGAGGAAACCATGCCCTAAGAGAACGTAATATTATAGCGGATATTAATCTAAATCTAATTATCCATGGATTAAAGACTCGCAAACCACGTAGAGACGCGTATATTATGTTAATTCATAACAATATATTTAGCCATCAAATGCTGTTTACATCTTTTCTCGCATCTTTTTAGGAATCTACTCCAGCACAGGCTCAAGCACTACCTACAGGCCTGCCACGCATTCACAGAGATCAACTGCCACCTAAACCACGTTTCTATAAAGACATCTTCAACCACCCAATAAAAACCCACCTGCTAGAGGTAATTCAAACAGAACTCTAGGAACTTCAGGGTAAGGGAGTGTGGGAGATTATAGTACTTAGTGAAGCCGAAAACCTTAAAAAGAACGTAATTCCACTCACCTAGGTATTTAAGTATAAGCTCGATGAATACGGCTGGCTCGTTAAGGTTAAGGCACGCATCTGTATAAGAGGAGACCTCTAAGCTACTTAGTAAGATACTTATATAGCTACCCTTACCTTTCGAATCTTCCGAGCCTTAATTGCTATTATCTGCACCTTTAACCTAGAAATGCGCTAGTATGACGTTGTAAACGCATTCCCTTACGTACTACTCGAGGAAAGGACATACTATCGACCTCTAGAAGGAATAAAGCTTAAACAAGATTAAATCCTTCGACTTTTACGAGTGCTCTATGGCCTTAAGAAGTCTCTAGCTCTCTAGCAGAGGCACTTCTGTAAATCCTTAGAAGAGCTCGGCCTAACTTAAGTGCTAGATGCGCCTTACTTATACTTAAATGATCGCCTATTCGTCTTCTTCTTTATTAATAATGTTATTATAGCATACTATAAGCGAGATAAGCCTTTTACAAATGCTTTCTAAGAAGATCTATTTAAGCGCTACGAGATAAGAGCACTAGGAGAAGCATTGTGATAGTTCAACCCTAGGGTGTGCGCTAAAGGATTGAATTCGTCTACACGAAGGTCAAGCTGAGGAGGAAAGAACACGCGTCCTCAGCGACTCTATATAACCGAACGCTAGCGCTACACGTGACCGCTTACGGCCGAGGATTCCTTCGAGGCTTTCTTTATCACTAGGCTTCTAGACTATAACAAGCATAATAGTTCTTAGCCTTACGTATTATAAGAAATAAAGAGCAGAAGCTCTTATGGCTTTCTTAAGAATCGTATATCTCTGGCCTTATCGCTCGCTATAGTATTAGTAAAAATTACTTTCTACCAACGTCTCTTTCATTAGATAAAGTGCTTTAAGCGAATTAAGGCACGTATGCAAGCCCGCAAGACATTTACCTTTATTAAAGTAGGATTAGCTCAGCATAATTTACAGCCACTAGTATAAGGATAGACGTTATGTACGCCTGTTTAGCACTTTTATCCTACCTTACCAATCCGTCTCCTCGCTACCTAGAACTATTACAGCGGCTCCTCAGCTACCTAGCAGGAACGAAGAAACTCACCTTATATTTCTAAGGCAATTACGATAAGGACAGCATCTTTACCGTTAGCAGTAATGCGGTATTCGCCAACGATCCGGACACACGTCGCAGCTACCAAGGCTCAATTATTATAATATTCGGAGCAGCTATTAATTAGAAGGCCGTTAAGCAGCCTACTATTATAACCTCTATCACCGAAGCCGAGCTTCTCGCCTTGTTAGAAGCTGCCAAGTAGTACTTCTAGTAGAAGCGTCTCTTTAGAGGAGTGCAGTTTAATCCAGGCTATTAAGTTAACGTTTAGTGTGACAATAAGCAGACGCTTCGTCTAATATAAGAGAGCATTGGCAAGCTTAATATAAAGCTACGTTATGTAGATATACACTACCATTGGCTATGCTAGAAAGCCCAAGTAGGCAGTATCCATCTTTAGTAGACTCCTACAGCAGTAATGCTAGCAGACGGCCTTACTAAAGCCTTACCTCGCTAAAAGCACGCCTAATTCGTTACGGCTACTAGACTCTTACTACTCTATAACTAATTTCCTCTAGGTTTCCTTATATTGAGGCGCAACCCTCACTACTTTATTTATATTATCTAGGGAACTTATACTTTTAAAAGCATAAGTCTTCCTAACTATCCCTTAAGTTATCCCCGTAAGAAAGAACTAGAAAAAATAAAGCAGATTAACTGTATTTTTATCTGCTTTTGAAATTTCGTCTTGTTTACTTTTTATATATATACGAGTTCAATACTTACTATCTTTAGGTAATTATTTTCCTTTTTTTGTCACTTACTCCCCAATTAGGCAGTATGTAAAGGGGGTATATTAGATTAATTATATATATTTAGCTTTCGCCAAGGGAAGTCTATTCAGGAGGGGATAAAAGGCCACTTCACGGCCGCCCTCCTCTAATACCATACCAATCAAACTCTTTACTACTATATAACGAGCGGGCCTCTACCTCTAAGGATCCAAACACCAAAGAGGGAGAAAACCTGTCGAGGGGGTTTTCCTTAAGTGGGTATAAGAAGAGGGAGAGAGCAAGTTAAATACGTAATAAGACTAAGTACTACGTGCGAAGGCCATATTACTAATAATTAGTGCTGAATTGTTATTAAAGTTAACCACGAAGGTCAAAGCTATCTAAGGAGTATAGTTTATATATAAGTAGAAAAGTGTATACAATCTATACGCTTAGTAAAGGTATTATACTTAGTAACTAATCGCGACCGTCTTACTAAGCAGTTGGGTTAACCTACTTAATTTCTAGACGAGTGGGTCTAACTAATCGCGGGGGTCACGTGATTCCTAACCTATATCTTCTTCGGTTCTACTCGCCTTCGGCGGGGCTGTTCCTATCTTTATTACCCTATATAGGCTGCGCCGTAATACTATCCCCCCCCTTAGAAATCTTCGGCCTAAAGATTTATTCGTGTTGCCTATTTTCCTACGTTCTCTTCTAGGATTGTTTCTTTTCTGTAAGTCCATTATGTCTAAACGGAAATAGAATATAACTAAAAAGCGCTATTATTTAGTAGCCTTAGTAGAGTTAGTTTCCTTACCTTCGTCGCGTTCTTGTTTTGATTATAAGTTAAATGGTATGGTTTATAAGGTTACTCCAAACTATGATCGTTGTGGGGCTTATATTGCGAAGGGTGCAACGATATATAACGCGAAGAAGATGTCGCTCTCCGGGAGTACGTTTCTTTTTATTTTATTAGTCGGATTTTCGCTAATTATTACTAGCCTTAAGTCTTCGGTGGGAGTAAGAGAAGTTAAAAGCTAAAGAGGCTAAGGTATACGAGAAGTTTCTTACTTTTCTAGCTAAGCTAAATCGTTTATAAGAGGCGTTAAGCTATTAATAGAAAGAGTTAGATACTACCGCTATCTAGTTAGAGCAGTTACACAAGAATTAACGATTATTAGAAGAGCGTAATTATAAGGCCCTTCTTTCTAAGTTGGGTAGTCTAGATGCGCTAAGCGAGTATAATCGTTATAAAGCAGAGGAGCTTCTAGCTACGTTAGCGGTAAATAAGGGGGACGATTCTAATCCTAAAGGTTCTAAGGATTCGTCCGCGTTAAAATAGCTACGTTACACAACGGTGGGGTCTACTACGCCGTAGGAGGCTATACTTACCGAGTCTACTAGCGAGCCTATAGCTAGTATAAGGTCTCCGCATTCTTCTAGGCCGGTGAATTCTACTCGTTTATTACCGTTCCTAGTGTAGGATATTATGGCTCTTAAGGGTCTTTTATTATTCTCGCTTGAGGACGGCCTCATTTCTATGAAAGATCGGGGTTTTAGCGATAAAACTCTATAATAAGGTCTAGATATATATTGTTTTTTAGTACCTACTAGTTATCTTTATTCCTATATCCTTTCTATTTAACGAGATATTTAAGCTAATGCCCGAATCGTTTATAGTCTAGAATTTTCTTAACCGGGTACTAGTCTTCTTTAGCGTTAGGATTTTCTAGTATGATTTCTTTCTAGGTTTCTAGAATAGTAGCATTTTCTAGTACTAGCTTAAGTAATACTATATAAAAGGTAAAATTTATTCGTATATTAGGTAATTTAAGTCGATATATAACTTCTCTAAGTTTTTCTATAATTTTAAATAGACTAATTTTCTTAAAATCTAATTTGTCGCTTAGTCATTTCGATTTAATATTTTTTATAAGGAGGTACGCTTTATCCCCCTTTTTAAGGTTTAGTGCCGCCTAGTGCCGTCTGTTATAGTATTTAGATATTATAATTCGTATATATTTGAGGTCGAGACTAATAGCTTTATATAATCCTCTTAGCTACTCGGCTTTAAGAACGCCTTTCTAGGCTAATTTTCTACTTAGAATAGCTTCTCTATACGCATCTAGTTTAAATCTATAGTTAGCTAAGAACAGGAATATGTTAGTTAACTCTTATTTAGCGCTATTATAGGCGAATTATACTATAGATAGCTATATAGCCTAATCGTCCTATAGATAGTTAATATAATAGCGGAGATATTATTTAAGAGTTTGGTTTATTCGTTTTATCTAACCGTCGGTTTACGCGTGTGTTATTATAGAGAGCTTATTTTTTACTCTAAGCTAACGTATAAGCGTTTACTAAAATTCCGATCTTATTAGCTTATCTCTATTCGAGACTAATACTTCTGGTATTTCGTAATCCGCGAAGATATATTAAAGAAACGTATAGGCTAGCTATTCTATATTTGATACCTCGAGGTAGGGTAAGAAGTAGGTGTACTTTATAAGTCTATTAATAAAGACTAGAATTAAGTTAAACTTAACTTCTATAAGCGGGTCTCTAGACTCTAGTAGTTTTATAATAAAGTCTAGCGTAATCTATTACTATAGTCGTTCTAGAATTCCGAGGGGCTATAGATATTCGTACGAGGCGTATATCGCAGCTTTACTTCGAATACATAGATCGCATTACAAGACTATACGCTAGACTATTTTTTATAATCCTAGGAAGTAAAAGTTTTATATAATTCTTTCGGTCGTTCTATTAATATTCTAATATCTACATGCGGGTACTACGTATATATCTTTAACGAGTACTTTTCGTAGTCTAGTTAGAATATAGATTAATTCTTTAAAGAGAAGCGTTTCTTCTCTATTCTAAGTAACACGCGGGTCGTCCTTAAGCGCTAAAAGTTTCTATGCGAAGAAGTTCTAAGTGTATACTTCTCAAATCTTCTAATACTACGGGTTTAACTTAATACGAAGTATTAGAAAAGACTATCTAGTAAGAATAAGCGATCTATCGCGTATCTACTATAATACTACGGGTTACGGCTCGATTTTTTCTTCTATATAGTCTACCCTTCTACTAAGTGCGTTAGCGGCGGCGTTATCTACACCTTTTCTATACGTAATCTTAAAATTATAGAATACTAATTTTTATAACTAGCGAATCTATTATTAGTTTAGCTTCTTAGTTATAGTAAAGCGTGTAAGATTCTAATAGTTATAATATATTATTACCTACTAGTCGGCTCCTTCTAGATAGTATCTCTAGTACTTAAACGCTAAGACGATAGCTAAGAGCTCTTTATCGTAAGTATTATAGTTAAGCTCTACTAGGGTAAACTTTCTTAAGTAGAACGCGATTGGATACTATCTATCTTACTCGTCGGGCTAGCTAAGATATACTTCTAGGGCGAATCCTAACGTATTAGTCTCTACTTCGATTAGCTTATCGGGATTATATATTCCTAAGACGGGTGCTTCGTAAAACATCCTCTTTAGAGAATTAAAGGCTTATTACTAATCGTCTCTCTATTAGAAGCTATACTCCTTCTAAGTAAGTCGCATTAAAGGTTTCGTAACCTTTAAATAGTTCTAGATAAACTTTCTATAGAAGTTCGCGAATCTAAGAAAGAACTATACTTTCTTAATTATCTTTAGTACTAGCTATTCTTTAATAGAGTCTAGTTTTAAGTCATCTATACCGACGTGTCCGGGGGTAATAACGAAGCCTAAGAATTTTATTCTTTATATATGCTATTCGTATTTCTCTAGTACGATAGATAGGTTCTTAGTTTAGAGAGTTTCTAGAATCTTTCTAATATACTTTTTATATTCCTTAAGGGTCTTCGAAAAGATAAGAATGTCGTCGAGGTAAGCTATATAAAAGATATTTAAATATTCGTATAGCATATTATTAACGAGATTCTAGAAGGTTACTAGTGCGTTAGTAAGCCCGAATAGTATAATCGTATACTTATAGAGTCCTAGCCTCGTATAAAAGGCTATCTTCTATTCTTCCCCTTCTTTAATTCTAACTAAGTAATATCTATCCCGAAGGTTTAGCTTTATAAAGTACTTTATATTTTCTAACTTATTCTAGAGCTCGTTAATACGTAGGAGCGGGTAGCGGTTCTTAATTATAATATTATTAAGCTATCGATAGTCGACGTAGAGGCGTAACTTACCGTTCTTCTTAAGAATAAAGAGGATTAGATACCTAGCTAATGATATTAAGAACTAAATATATTCTCGCTCGAGGTTTTTTTTAATATATTTCTTTAAAGCCTCTATTTTCTTCTTTAATAAGAAATAGATAGGCTTATAAGCTAGTTTCGTTTTTAGCTTAAGTAGAATCTTATAGTTCTATAGTTAATACTTTAGTAAGTCTTCTTTTTCTCTTTCTTAGTAAATAGTAATTAAGTTCTAATACTTATCGGGTACCATTTCTATTTCTAAAATTAAAGGTATTTCTTATAGTTACTACTATATCTCTAAACTACTATATTATCCTCTTTTAATCCTCGCGGGATTATCTTTTTTAATAGGAGTTAGATAGTTCTTATTCCTTAGCCTTTCCCGTTAGGCCCTAGCTAATACTCTCTATTACACCGCCGGTAAGGATTTAATATATATAAGATAGACCTATTATTCTTAGCGTCGTATATATCTAAATATCTCTCTTAAAATTATCTAGATGTCTACGAGAGGTTTCGGGGCTACTAATTACTTTCGCGAAGTCTTACTCTTAGCCTTACGCTTTCTCCGCGTAGTCCTATATAAAATATGCTATATCTAATCTTCGGGAATACTTAACTCGGTAGGTCTTACTCCGCTTAAGGCGCTATATTTTACTAAGGAGGCAGTATCTTATACGCTATAGTTCTAGTCCTATCTTAGGCCTTTCTTAAGGTTGCTATTAATACTACCGTTACTAGGCCTTACACTATCGTTTAAGTCTTTCGTTTCTTCTAATAATTCGAGGATATCGTTTCGCTTAGTAGGGCTTATTCCTGCGGTAGAATTATATTTTACTAAGAAGGCTCTGCCTTCTACGTCGTAGTTCTAGTTCTAACTTATACTACTATCGGAGTCACCTATATAGCTACTATATTTAGGCCTTATACTAGCTACTTCTCGTTTTATACTAAAGATATATCCTTAGAAGATATCTAGTAGTTTCTATTTAATATTCTTATAACTGCTTTTAGGATTTTCGATAATATTCCAAATATCCTATCGTAGGAAGAGTATATCACTTACCTAGTCGATAAGGGGGTTACGAGTCCTAAGCTAAGGTATTTTAAGGATAATATCGTATCCTAGAATCCTTTAGACGTTAAGAGTAACCTAATTAAGATACTCGTTAATTTCTAGTAAGACTTCTTCTATTTTAATACGTACCTATTCTTCTCCGTAGTCGGTGTTTCTTCCGTTGAATCCGCTAAGAGAATAGGGTTCTTTCTTTTTTTAATAGGGGATATTTAGTTCTTATACTAGCTCGTTATAAATAAAGTCTCTGCTTAACCCGCTATTAACTAGTATCGAGATTATATATCCTTATAGAACTCTAGTAATCTTAAATTATTTCTAAAGCTTCTTTCCGGTAAGAGTTTTCGTGTTCGATGTGCGTGATACTATATAAAGAAACCTAGACCGTAGCCCCTAGATTAATTCTAATACCGTAGGGCCGTCTAGTTTTTTAGCTTTGAATAGCTATAGACTTTACTATATATATAGTCTTTCTATTTATTTACTTAGAGGTAGGCTTATTTTTAGTTAGTCCATTTATTAGTGCATAACTATTTCCGCTAGTAGACTATATCCTTTCGCACCTAGTATCAGAAGGTTAGTATATTAAGTTTCTTATCCGGTATCTACTAGAGCGTGCTATTCTAGATAGTTACCGTACCGTATTAATAAAGAATTCTTATTAATTCTCGAAGGGAATCATAGTCTACTTATTCGCGCATAGAGGTTCCTTAGTAGTAGTATTCGATAAGTATTATTTCTTAGATTACTAGGAGTTTATATTTCTTTCCGTCTTATTCGATCCGGGTTTCCTAGAGAGTATTCTACCGCTATTTCTAGATAACTATTAAGGCAAGGCTTCTTTAGTACGAAATCTAGATTATCTAGTTAAGATTACTCTATTCGTTATATAGACGTTTACTAATACCGTATCTTCCGGCAAGAACTTCTAATAAGATAAGAGTGTCCCACTTATCGAATAGCGTCGGGGCGTCTCCTAGCTATTCGTTATCGCTTTCGGACATACTCTCGTAGAGTTCTCTTATACTACTATTAACGAGTTCCTTATCTAAGGGAAAGTTATCGATAATATTATCGGTCTTAATAACTTCTTCGTTCCTAGTTATTATACTAAATTATCGAGGTTCGTAGGGATACTATTTAGATATATTCTTACTACTTTAGTATGTCTAATAGTCGTTGTCGTAGTAGGCTATCTAGTATAGCATATTATAGTTACCTTAACGAGACGCAACCGATACTTTATACTAAGTGCTCGAAGTCTACTTTCTATCTTTCTTATTACGAGGGTTCTACGGGTACTTAGAAGAGAAGTACTTATCGCTACCGTAAGTAATATAAAGTTAATTCTTATAGCGCTATTTCTACTCGTCCGTCTAGTTTAGATTTAGTTCTTTAGACTTCTTATTATTATTTCGAACATTATTATTACCTTTCTTAGAATCCTATCGGTTAGCCGCGTTAAGGGCTATAGCGTCTCCGTCTTTAAGAATTATCTTTTCGCAGCGAGGCTTCGAGGTATTAGCTTACCGAGAACCTATTTTCCATTCGTATATATAATCGTTAATCTAAGACGCAAGGTCTACTATCTTCTAGAAGATAGACGAGTATTCGTAGGTAATTATATTCTTCTTAACTTTATTCTTTAGGCCTCTATAGAAGAGGTCGCGGAAAGTCTTATCTAACTATTTAAGATAGGCTATAAGCTATTAAAACTTAGTTACGTAGACAGCTATTAATTCTAATTATTTAACGGTTATAATATCATTAGAGGCTTTACAGATTTTATCTCGATCGTTAAAAGTAGCCTTTAGGTTATTAGCGAATCCTTCGTACGTATTAATAATTTCTTTAGTCTTTTCTTGTCTCTTCTCAAGAGAGTATTCGTTAGCTAGATAGTCGCGAAGGTATAGTTCTATCTATACCTCTACCGTTCCCTAAAGATAAGTTAATGCGAAGAGTACTTTCTTAGTATCGCTATTAAACTACGCTTAGTTAAACTAGAGATAGTATTATATCTAGAGGAGAAAGAATTAAAGTTTCTTTCTATTCCTATTAAACTTCTCGAGTGCCGCTACTTTAACCTTAGTAGCGCTCTGCTTTATCGTATACTCGATTAGTCGAGCGTTCTAAGCTTTTAGCTCCTTAATAAGCTGCATGAGCTCTTATCTAGTAGGCTTCGTAGGCTAAGCCTATCCTTAGATACCTTAGTTCTAACTCTCCGCAGGATCGATATCTATTTAAGAGCCTAGTACTATTGCTACTTCCTAAACTCGTTAGGGGGTAATACCTTACTCGATAAGACTTAATCTTAGAGCCTTTCTCTCCTTATAAGGATAGTAATTAAAGTATAACGAGCAGGCCTCTGCCTCTAAGGATCTAAATACTAAAGAGAGAGAAAACCTATCGAGGGGGTTTTTCTTAAGTAGGTACAAGAAGAGGAAGAGAGTAAGTTAAATACGTAATAAGACTAAATACTACGTGCGAAGACCGTATTACTAATAATTAGTACTAAATTGTTATTAAAGTTAACCATAAAGATTAAAGCTATCTAAGGAGTATAGTTTATATACAAGTAGGAAAGTGTATATAATCTATACGCTTAGTAAAGGTATTACACTTAGTAACTAATCGCGACTGTCTTACTAAGCGGTTGGGTTAACCTGCTTAATTTCTGGACGAGTGGGTCTAACTAATCGCGGGGGTCACGTGATCCCTAACCTATATCTTCTTCGGTTCTGCTCGCCTTCGGCGGGGCTGTTCCTATCTTTATCACCCTATGCAGGCTGTGCTGTAATAACCAGTATACAACCGTCTTTGCTTTTTAGTAATTCCTTAAGACCGGTATGCGACCGTCTTTAATACTTAGTGTCCAGTAATTCCGTGAGACCGGTATACAACCGTCTTTGCCGTTTAGTAATTCCGTGTTCAATACGTTCCTTGGGTATAAAGTTCTAGCTAATGTCAAGGCTTAACCTTAGGATAATCGCTAAAAGGTTTATTGTGCTACATATAAGAAGCTAGAACTTAAGGAAAGAAGAAGAAGAAGAAGAGAAGAATCAACTTAAATATAGGGGTGAAATAGGGTTACGTGTCCGCTAAGGATTCTTCTGAAGCTTACTTTTGCTACTAGGCTTCTAGACTATAATAGATGCACTCTTTTTCCTTAATCAAGGTTTTTTAATAAGGCGCCAGAATATTATCCCCTTTAATAGGAATCGAGACGATTCCTACTAAAGAAGGGGGCAGTGTTAGGGCAATAGGCCCGCCTACTACTACCATGCGCTTCACGTGCTTATCACGTGCAACGCACAGGCCTCAGCTATAACCAGGCCACCGTAGCTGAATCCTCACCACCAAGGATTCGCACCTAAGAATACTACTCTTTAAAGGCTCCCTGCTTATAACCCGTTATTTGCTCACAGTTTTGCTTAGCGTTATTTATTTATGCTTTTGTCCGTATATTTTCAGATTGCTAAATAGGAGGAGAAATGGTTTCTTCGCATACAGCGTGCTAGGCTTTAAATAAACCGGGGTCCTAATGTAGCTTAGCGTAGAATAGCGCTCGTTGTCCCTATGGTCTACTAAGGCCGACGGGGTGTATAAATCATCATCATCATCATCATCATCATCATCATCCTCACCACCAAGGGTTCGCACCTAAGAATACTACTCTTAGAAGGCTCCCTGCTTATTTTCTATTTATCTGCTCACACTATGCCGAGTCGAACTAAGATATATCTAACTTATTTATCCCGTCGTTTTTCCCATCTTTACCCGCTAGAGAGGTTAGGTCGGAGGACAGCGAATACGCCAACCCTATCAAGAATTAACTTATAAACGAGCCATTAAAAGAGGAGGAGATACCAAGGGCGGTGTTTAAGATAAAGCCACTTAAGACGCCCCGAGCGGATGGCATCCCGGCAGCTGTATAGAGGGAGCTATAACCGGTATTATATCTACCGTCTTTTTAGCGAGTCTCTTAGATAAGCACGATTGCCTAGCCAGTGGTGGATAGTAAAGATTATCCCGCTACGCAAGATTGACAAGCGGAACTACGAGCTAGCTAGGGCTTACATGCCAATCTCGCACCTTATGAACTCTGAGGAAAGCGCTCGAGTCCGTTGCGGCTAAGAGGATCTCTGCGCTGGTGAAGGAATATTCGCTCTTGCCGGAAGCTTATGTTGGCGCGCGGAAGTAGCGGTCGACAGTACAGGCACTGACGGTATTGCAGCAGCACCAGTACGAAGCTTGGAGAGAGGGCATAGT
Organism: Macrophomina pseudophaseolina; assembly: GCA_022204955.1. Taxonomy (NCBI): domain Eukaryota; kingdom Fungi; phylum Ascomycota; class Dothideomycetes; order Botryosphaeriales; family Botryosphaeriaceae; genus Macrophomina; species Macrophomina pseudophaseolina. The sequence goes on from JAJJID010000065.1 coordinate 69,502, forward strand.
GCTCACGCTAGTGTCCTTTGCTGTGAAGGGAGCGTACAACGGGGTGTCGCGAGAGGCGCTCATCCGGCGGTTACGAGCGAGGAGGGTTCTGGAGACGCTTGTGAGGTGGAGAGAGGCCTTTTCCTCGGACAGGAGCGCGTCGATTGCTGCGAATGGAGAAACGTCGGCCGTCGCTGTCCTACCGCAGGCGGGCCTGCCTCAAGGCTTTTGCCGATTCTGTTCCTGTTCTTCAACGCCGACTTGGTGCAGTCGGTGATTAACAAGAACAGGGGAGCAATGGCATTCATCAACGACTACAGCGCGTGGGTGACAGGGCACTCTGTGAACGAGGATCAGGGCGGCAAACAGTCAAACAAATATTAATCGCATATTTGTTTGTTTAGTTGTTGGCCATCCTGACGAGAATATTCAACGCCTCCAGCAGACGGTAATGCCGAGAGCAGAAGAATAGGAAGGGACCAGCGGAGCGACGTTCGACATCAAGAAGACATCGCTGATCCACTTCACCAGAAACAGCAGGCGCATGGGTGATCGCCTTCTAGTCTTCAAGGGTGAAGAGATCCGTCCGAAGGAAACAGCTAAGATATTAGGAGTTGTGTTCGACTCCCAACTCCAATTTAGAGCACAAGCAGGCAGAATTGCAAAGAGAGGGATAAGAGCAGCCCTAGCCTTTAGGCGGCTACAGAAACTTCAGCCAATTGCAGCGCGCCTGCTCTTCTCCGCGACGGTGGCTCCCGACTATGCCTCGCCCGTTTGGGCGCCCGGTCTGTCAACACCATTGTTGATTCAGAGGATTGCGGCGGGGGTGGTCACCGGTGCTTCCAAACCACGGCGCTAACGATATTAGAGGCAGAGGTGGGCATTCTACCTCCCCAAGTCCGCCTAAAAGAACAGCTGCTCGGCTTCTGGGTGAATTCGTGCTCGTCGCCCCCCGCAACACCCTTTCTAGATGCTTAGGAAAAGACTCGACCTACGAAACAAACGATACGTCTCTCCGCTACAGCGCATCATGCAGTTGGCCCAGAACTGGATTTTTAGGTAGGCTGGAAACCATCGGGCTGTCTGGCAAACTCCCATGGCAGTGCAATCCAACAATCATGATCGACGATCGGGAAACCGCTAAGGAGAGAGCGAGCTTCCCGCCAAGCCCCAATATATCCATCTCCACGGATGGATCTATGCGGAACTGACGCGTGGGAATTAGTTATCTCTTGCATCGGCTGCACGAGCACAACGGTTCTAGAACATCCCAGGCAGCCGGCAGCGGCGACAGGGTCAACAACTACTTTGCTGAGCTGGAGGCAGTCAGACAAGCTATCGCATAGCTCAACCCGTAGCAGCGCGAGTGAAGCACGTTGTTTATTGCGACAGCAAGTCTGCGGTCCAGTCCCTGCTGCGACCAAGGCAGAGAAGCGGCCAAGGGACTCTGAAGCAGATCCTCGGCATCCTCGACAAGATGCAGAAGAGAGGAGGGCCGGTTGTCGAGCTCCGGTGGGGTACCGGCGCACGCAGGAGTGCCGAGAAACGAACGAGCGAACGGTTTGGCGCTGCAGGCCACCCAGTCTGACAAAGCCGTCCCGGACAGCGTGCGTCTAGAGGCGGCCGCACTCGTAGAAGGTAAGCAAGCGGTTTCTCGGGCTTGGACCAAGGAGGGACGTTTCACCCGCACGCTAGACAGAGCGCTCTCGCAGCACAACACCGGAAACCTGTACAACAAGCTGAGCGCAGCAGAGGCGGCGATTATTATGCAGCTAAGGACTTCGAGGTCAAGATTAAACGAGTCCCTCTTCAGCGTTAAGAGATCGGAATCACCACAATGCGCATGCGGGAGAAGAGACGGTAAAGCATTTTCTAGTTAAGTGCAGGCGATGACGTGAAAATCGTGCAGAGCTCTAGAGAGCAGTGGGCGAGAGGTTCGGTGATGTGTTATATATGCTAAGGGGTTGATTAGAGACGAGGCGAACGGACGGCACGTACCTGGATGGATTACCCGAGAAACGGAGAACGGATATGAAGGCGGTTAAGGCGATGGCAGCGTTTGCAATCGCGATAGGACGACTGCAGGTAGTCACGGAGTCGTAAAGAGAAGAGGGTTTCCTGAAAAGCCTATGGCCAGGCCAGTTGCCACGCCGCTACAAGGACTGGCAGCGCTTTGGCAAGTGGCCCGAAGGTTGATCAGACGTAGGATTGGGAAGCTACAGCCCTCGCCGTTTCGGTTTCATTCCTTTCTTTAATTTTGGTTCTCGCTTTGCTTTCCTCGTTCTCGTTCTTTACCTTCGATTTTGGGAATGTTAATGTTGGAAAGTGTGGAATTGAATGCACTGCTGCTTAATTGAATGATGCTGAAGCTACTGAAAAAATACAATGATGAGGGCTATGAGCGCTCAGGGGCTGGTTGTGCAGTGATTGAGGTGATTCTCAAGGGTGTGAAACTGCGACTGCGAAAAGCAAACACAACGGCAAATGGCGATGCTGGTTGACAGTTAACCAATGTTATCTCTCCGTCCTTATCCTCCATGGTTCCCAAAAGCGGGAACGGGCTTGGCGGCCAAAATACTCCACAGATCGTCGATTCTCCAAGACTGCCGTAAATAACGGCGTGTGATCGCTAACTCTATTGGATGGGACCGGCAGCAACGCTTTCCAGCCGTTCGGGACGCACGAAAGCAGGAAAAGCTAAGCGGGTGGCGCTGCGGGTCCGCGTACTTCGCCGATTCGATCGAATCATGGCTGAGATCCCTGATTACCGAATGCTCGTTCACAAGCTTCTTGTTCAACGTTCGACCGGTGTGATTGTAATAAGCTCTCTGCGCCGCGAATGTCACTTCTCGATAACAATTTCATCTTCATCAGCTCCAGCATAATTGACTCGCCCTGCCGCTTATACCATGCTACCCGATCTCAAACCGCTGGTCGAGGAACTCTCTGCTACCGCCAACCGTTTCAGTAACACATCTAACCCGGCGGAACGCAATCACATCATTAGCCTTGCAAATCAGATCAAAACCGAAGTTGAGGAACCATTCGACAGAGTAAACTCTTACGTACAAGTCATGGGTGAAATGGGTGCACTCCGCTTGTTCCTCGATTGGGACGCGTTCGCCAATATTCCTTCCGGTCCTGAGGGGATTTCGTACACGGAACTGGCTTCCAAGCTCGGTGCTGACGAGCGCCTAGTGAGGAGAATGGCTTGGATGCTTGCAATCAAAGGCATTCTGAAGCCGGTGGGCTTGGATTACGTCGCGCATACCAAATTCTCTGAGCATTTCGCCCGCAAGGACAGTTGGGCGGCACATTTCAAGCTTTGGTACGCAGTTTCCCGCACAGTCTTTTCGAAGGTGATGATGGGATGGTTGCTCATTCTTATAGTTATGACAAGAGAAACTTTGTCTACTGCCGCTGGCCCGATTTCTTTGCAAAGTATGGCCGCAAGGAGCCGGTCAATCCTACACATGACAATCCAATCTCCTTTGCGTTTGGGAAAGAGGACAAGTCATTGTGGGATATCCTCGAAGGGGATTCCCTCGAGGACTTCAACACGGCCATGCGTCTGCTTTCACAAGCTCGGTCTTCGCATGGGATATTCCCTTCTCGATGGTAAGAGTAGAGTATCTACGGAATGTTACTGTGAGGTTGACGGGACACCTCCAGGATTGCCGAGAACGCGCACTTGGTAGCGCCTGACGCGGCACTTGTGGTCGATGTCGGCGGTGGGCGCGGCCAAGATCTCTATCGGATGCGCAAAGAATGCCCAGATATTCCAGCGGAGAGAATGGTGTTGCAGGAAAGGGCACCTGTCATCGAAGAAGTGGAGCGGCTGAACCCACCGGAGGCTAAAGGTGTGAAGAAGATGGCACATGATTTTTTTACCGAGCAACCGGTAAAAGGTGACTTTTTACCTCACTCTCCATGCCATAGTTGAAGTAGCCTTGCTAATATCATTCCTAGGCGCGTTAGTCTACTTCTTCAAAAGAATCATGCATGACTGGTCTGACAAATACTGTCGTCAAATTCTGGGTTGGACTCGGGACGCTATGGCTCCTGAATCCCGCGTTTTGATCTACGACTTCATAATGCCGCAGCCACCAACCTCAACGGCGGCTGTACTCGATCTCGGCATGCTGAACCTGGGTTCTAGGGAGCGCACGGAGGAAGAGTGGCACGATCTGGTGCAGTCAGCCGGCTTACAGCCAGTCCGTATTTGGAGAGCACCGGAGGGAGGGGAAAACGGTGTTGTTGAGTGCATGAGATCGTGGGATCATGATGGTTAAGACACTGAGTGGAGTGGAACCGAGTTGATTATATGGACAAGTTTACGTAGGGTGAGGTAGCATATCGCGCAAGCTCTCGTCCTCCGAGAGATTGTGCCCATTACAGGGCCGGCAAAACTGTCGGTGGTAAACGCTGCCATTCGCTGTGGGGGTACTAACGTTAGTGATCCCATAGTACTTTGTTCGAAAGCGGTCCTTTAGCAGATTTTAAACGTAAGCTGAGTTTGCATAATCATTCATGTTATGACTGCCAATGCAGACACATATGCAAGGCGTAGCTTAAGGCCATCAATGCAGATAATTAGTTAGCAAAGAACAACGCGGTTCACAAGCGGAGCGGTCACCCCAACCAGCTTCAGACGACGCGTCCTACCTTTTTCGCGATGCAACAACAACACAACGTGCAATTAGCTTACAACGAAGGCAGCATTCTCCTTTCTATCCAAGCTGTTAATTACAACTAACTTCAAAGCGAAAACCGCGCTACAACCGCATACGATGTCTCCCGAACTACATTGCGCCGACGGCGCGACGGGACCGCTGCACGACGCGATTATGAGCCTAATGCAAAGAAGTGCACCGAAGCGATAGATACCAGGGCAAGCGTGATATCGCGCTCGACCTGCCCACAGTCTCGTCGCTATCGCTTGGTTGGTACTGTTTAGCATGATCCACAAACCGCCCGTCAATTTGGCAAGAAGAGGAAAGGACAGACTGTTCCCTCCATACTAGATCTTCAACGTAATAACCCCAAATTCCGGATCCTCTTCAAACTTGTGCTTCTGAGCCATCAGCTCCTCCACATCCCATGTCGACATGACAAACCGGCCCTTCAAGAACGCTGCCGCCGGACTGGCAAGCCAGACAGCAAACCCTCCCGCCAACGTCTCATCATCCCACGGGATGGGGAAGATGTCGCTCTTCACCTCGAACAGCTTCTCTGTCGCAGGCGTGTATATAATGCCCGGATTGAAGCTGTGCACGCGGATTGGCTGGCCTTCCAACTGGTCCACCTCTATCTGCAGCGACTGCATGATGCGCGTGAACGCCAGCTTGCTAGCCGAATACGCCGCCTGCCCCGGTAGGACGTAGTACGAGGCGCTAGAAGACACATCCAGTATGACCTTCTGCTGCATCGGAGCCTTCGCTCCCGACGTGTCCTTGACCACGCCAGTCAAAGACGAGAACGGAATCGCCGGCGTCTCGGGCGCCAGGAACGCGCGTACGAGGTTCAAGTTCCCGACGACATTGGTCTCGAGACTGTCCCAGTAGACCTTCGTGGACGCCTCCAGGCTCGACTGGCCCTGCATGATGTACGCGGCGCTGGTGACCAGAATGTCGGCGTCGGTGGCTGGGCCGCTGCCCTCGTTGATCCGCTGACGGATGGCAGTGAAGACGGACTCGGCGGCTGCACCATCTTTGATGTCGAGGAGGTACGTCCAGACGTCGGTACTGCGCTTCGCGGCCTCGTTTTCGGCGCGGAGTTTCGCTGAAGCCTCATCTAGAGCTCCTTGCCGGCGCGCAAGGATAATCACGGTGGCGGCACCGGCGGCGGCGAAGCCCTGCGCGATGGCATAGCCGATGCCGCTGGCGCCGCCGCTGACGATGACGACCTTGCCGGCGGCGGAGTTGGATGGGTTGGTGGGATCGATGGCGGGGTATTGGGTATGGTGAAGGGTTTGGCTGGCGTGGTGGAGTGGAACAGGAGCCATGTCGCTTGAATGTGTGCGGAGATATCACTGGAAAGTCTGGAAGTTCTAAGACGAGTGGATAATGGCAGAGTCTATAGTCCGGTCCGTGTCTTCATTGGATTTTATGGACTGCAACGTCCACGATTGAAAGGATAATTAGTGCTTACTTGTACCGTCGCACCGGCGAGCGAACAGAAGGACGACTGGATAAACAAGAGATTCCGCCATGTTACCTACAGAGCACGATAAGCTTACTCTGGTCCCGTCAGCATTGTAAGATTTCTACATGGTTTATACCCGACTCCGGTAAAGTCCGTAGACTGAACTATTAATCCTCGAGACAGCCGCTCACCTCCCGAACCGCTTTCCCACCCGTGAAAACGCACACACAGCCCCAGCTGGCGTCAGCCTCGGTCGCAGCCGCCTTGCTATACGCGCGGATGCCTTCCTTGACTCCCTCCAATTCCACCAACTCCCAGGGCAGCAGCGAGAAGCGCAAGCGCAAAGCAAGCCCTGTCAAGGCGACGGAGGACCTCCACCTCTCCGACGATCCCGTACGAAACATGAAGGTTCATGCGACATCGCTGTATGCAGAGCAGAATGGCAGCAATGTCACATCAGAGAGCGAAGCGACGACGGCTGTGAGGAAGACGGTCCAAGCGGTACGAATTATCTGCGAGCAGTATGTCAGCGGATTTGAGAGGTAACATCGTATAGTTGCACCCAGTTGACCTTCTCAGTTCCCTTCAATTCGTCTCTGAAGGCCGGATTGGGGGAGCACGGCTCACCTTTAGAAGCTGCAACGACCACAGACCTCATCTTCTCTACGGTTTCCACCCAGCGCACCTAGGCTAGCATGCCAGCGCGGTAGTAAAGCCAAAAGCTCAGCGGAGTACACGCAAGTGGCAACGACGTGTAGATCATCTGGGCTAATGTGTCGTTGACTCACCTACATTACGGAGCCTGATGTTAGCGGCTCTATGAATTGATTTGCGGGAGATGCCTGCACCCACGACATTTGCCAAACTTAGTAACATTACCAAGACGACGCTCTGAAGCAGATGCTTTGCTACGGCGCAGGACGGTTGCGTTATTCTTAGACCTTAGGCTTCAGAGACATACTTCGGCTCAGCGTCTAGAGGAATGGACAGCCTCACAAAGAGCATGACATCTCTCGGCTTAGCGCTGGAATGACTGATCTATTACTAGTGCTTCGAGGCGAGAAAGCGCTCGTACGGATCAGCAGGTCCGCTGGTCCCCATCCTGTCAGCCGCTATCTTACGCTACTTTTTGTTCTATCACGGAACTCTAAGTCAGATTCATGTCGTATCTCTAACGATACGCGTTACTCATATGCTTCGTAGATCCACCGTCCGAACTCGGTTCTCGGGAGTAAAACGTAACGTCGGTCTCTCAATTAAATTCCATCCACATGGATACATATAAGGCCAGCTCGACCAGCCTCGAGTTGGCGCCTCATAGTGCACCTACTGCTCTTACCAGAACGTCTCCTTCCTTTACATAGCTCTTTTTAGTCTTTTGTACTCTCGCTACTGCACGTCGACAAGCCGCCAAACCATCATCCCTAAGGAAACCTACACCCACCACCCACGACTTCGCTCTCAAGCCACTGCCGCACGATCCAGTAACTATGGATCTCATACCGGCAGCTGGTTCTCTCCCCTCAAGCCTTGCGAAATATCTCAAGCTGCCCCAAAATGGCGCCGTTATAGCCGAGTACGTCTGGATTCAACGGATCCAGCGGCCTTCGTTCCAAGTGCAAGACTCTTACCAAGAAGCCTGACTGTGTTGGGGATCTTCCCGAGTGGAATTTTGATGGCTCGTCACCGGCCAGGCTATTGGAGACGACTCTGACGTCCATCTTCGCCCCGTTGCTTTTTACCTCAACCCCTTCCGCCTGGGCGCTAATGCCCTTGTCATGTGCGAGACTTGGGGTGCTAATGGCCAGTCAAGCGTCAATAATATCCGCCACGACGTTCTTTTCGTGATGGAGGCGCACAAGAAGCACGAGTTCTGGTTCGGTCTCGAGCAGGAGTATACTCTGCTCGACCTCGATGGCTGGCCGTGTGGCTGGCCCAAGGGTGGCTTTCCCGGCCCGCAGGGCCCCTACTACTGCGGCGTCGGCGCGGGCAAGGCCTTCCGCCGCGACATCGTCGAGGCGTACTACAAAGCCTGCTTGTACGCTGGCCTCAACCTCTCCGGCACGAACGCCGAAGTCATGCCGGCCCAGGGGGAGTTCCAGGTCGGGCCCTGTGCAGGTATCGACGTGAGCGACCAGCCCTGATCGCGAGATTCGTACTATGCCACATTGCTGAGGAGTTCGGTGTCAAGGTTAGTTTCACCCCTCGGCCCGTAGCCGGTGACTGGAGCGGTACCGGTTTTCACTTTTAGATGGCTCTACCGTGGGGACTCGTGCTACTATTAAGAAAGCCTATAAGCTTCTAGATAATTAAATAAAACCTAAATTATAGCGTAGATATATAGTAATAATAACTAGTTATTAGATAGTACTTATAGAAAGTAAGAGGGTAGCTAAAATTTACTTCTTTCTATATGAATTTGCTAAAGTATTAACATTCAAAAATAAATTAAGTCCTGCACTAATAACCACGCAGTATTATAATTTAATGTTGGATTTGGTGGTGATACCATCAATTGAGAATGAGTGGCATGAGGACTGAGAGGGCCGCTTAGGGGTAGGCCTCTTATCCAGTCTCGTCAATGACTAAGCTAAATCTAATGTACAAACACGTGATATTCCAACATTTAATGTATATAGAAATAATTCTAGGAGCTAGTTTAATAAATATAGAAACTCTTATAATATATTCTCTTGCCTACATTGAGATGCGACGTTGCAAAGTCGGCCATTTTAGTATAAAACGGCCGAGTACGCAGACTTTTGTCCTAGTACTATATTAAATGTGATGGAAGATGATTCCACGTAAAAAGTACATAGACGTCTTGGTTTTTTTTTTAGTGTGCTTCTTGTCTTCTTGTCTTTGATACTTCCTCGAGCCATGCGCAAAGTTTAACTGTGATTTGAGCAGGATGGGTCGAGAGATGAATTTGGGAGGTGTAAACATAGGCAGGGTAAAACAACATTCCAACGTCAAAAATGAGCCCCAAGCCGCGTCAATCTGGTTGGCTGTGAGCCACTTGTCATGATCCTTGTCACCACCTGACACTTCATTGGAGGACTAAGAGTAGCGCAGCCGCACAACGTAGCCCGTTACCATTGGCTCCAACTGTGGTTGAGCCCCACAGAAGGGAAACTTCAGATGGAACTCGCCGCCTTTACCGTCTGCATCGCAATCCAGCTATCGCAGCCTCCTCGTACTAGCAGCAGCATTCAGCGTATATACAACGGTCGGTGATCAGAGGCCACCGCGCCGTTCTGCGCCAAAAGACTTCAGCTCGTAACGTGCTGCCCTTTCCGTTGGGCCAAAGTTCAGCCTCGTGGGGCAAATCTTTCTCCTCTGCCTGATCACTTATGGGCCCCATATGGGAATGGCGATCGGCCTTTTAACCGCTTCGGACAGTCACGACAAATCCTTGCCGTTCAGGTCATGCCCCAATTACATCTTTGACCGGTTCAGTTATGTTTGGCCCCCACATTGAGGCACCAAGAATTTAACTGCCGATCCTTTCCTAGTTGCGTTTCAAGTAATTTGTCGCATACAGCCTTACTCCTATGGGCAGAGAAAGGAGCGGCCCCCGCGCGGGGTTCGTAAAACACGGGGCACGTACATAAATAGCAAGACATTGACGCAAATTGCTTGGACAGCCACCGAACTTATCTTTGCTTCGTCGCGATACAACGCTAAGTTATATGCTTATTAGAGCAATTTCTTGTTTACCTCTAGCGCGGGTTTCTTTAGTCGCCTACAACCTCTATCTCAGTCACCTTCCCGCAGTTGCAGTTCCATTCTTCCACGGCCTGGGAACATGAACATATCCGATCACACTCAAGCGTCGCATAAGAAGGCAGCCGATGGTCTTCAACCCGCTGCTTCGCATGACCGCAATGTTTACGAAGCACCACAAGCATACCATGAGGAGCCCAAGTATCCTGTTGATCGCAGTTGGCAGTCCGCTCCCGAGGCCATCACATCCGACGAGAAAGAGCTTACAGCCCCACGCCAGCATGCTCAATCAAATGGAAAGAGTACGACATGCGGATGCTCTCCCGTTACCTTCTACATCCTCGCCGGTCTCCTTGCTCTCGCCATTATCGGTGCTGCAGTGGGAGGCGGGGTCGGCGGTAGCCTTGCCGCGAACCAAGGCGCAGCCACAACCGTAACAGTCACAGCTGCGCCTGCACCTACCAGGTACGCGCGCACGCGTCTCCCCTTCACCATCGCCGTTTCTCGACATTAAGACCTTTTGCAATCTAGGAAAGCTAACACAAGCCCAGCACATCCACACCTGCATCACCATCCGCCACCCCCACCGACACCAACTCCACAAGCCCCTTCTACTTTGCCGTCTACGCGGACACCGACTTTACCGGCTCATCGCAGAACCTCACCGCAGAGGGCAACTACAGCCTGCCCTTCAGCGCGCGCAGCTACGTCTGGAACCAGCAGGGCTCGGACTGCTGTGCCCTCTTCTGCCGCAACGGCCAGGACATCGGCTACCGCTGCAGCCAGGTCACCCACCAGAATAATATCACGGGCGGTGGCGTGGATAAGGTGGCCGTGCAGTGCAGCGGCGGCGATGCGAGTCCGCCGGGGACGTGGTGTACGGAGTGAGAATTGGGCTCTTTCTTTCTTTTCTCTCCCCCTCGTTTCCTTTAAGGCTCGATTAGATTGGAATTCTCGGCAGAGAGGGTGGGTTGATTTGTAGAGTCTGCTAAGGGCTTTGAACGACCGCTTCTTCTTCCCTTTTTTATTCTTATCAGTTTCCACTACACATTTGATATCATTTTGAATTCCTCCCCCGCCCCAACCCAAAGTCAAGACTATTCCTTGAAGTAAATGGAATTCAGCGAAGATACAGCCGACCGCAGCTCAAACGACTACTTTTCTTAGTACGTGCAGTTCAATAGCCTTTCTCTCTCCTCCATTCCCGTAGGCATTTGCAGTGCCATGCAATCAATGCTCTTGCCCATTATTCACCATCAGTAGAAAAATTCTCTTTCAAATACATCTTTCAGAGCCGTGTTGATCTCTCCCCATCCACTAGAGTCACTCTTTCCCGACGCTGTCGATGGCATGCCAAGGAGAGAAGCGGCGCAGTGCTAACGTAATGGCATAATTTCTTCGTTGGCAGCCCTCTAATATATAGTGATTTTTGTTAAGATCCGTCTCGACCAGCAACCGCTTCGATTCTGGTGTAGCTGTCACACGCTGCCACGGAAACACCCGTTTTAGAAGTTAAAGCGCGCGATCGACCCAGCCAACAAGAGGCTCGTGTCCCCGCTACAGCGGATAATGCTTATGGCTGGAGATGTCGACGTCGAGCGCCTAGAGACGCTTCGCCCATTCGTAAGGATGCCCTGAGCCGACAGACCAACAGTGCAGATCGAAGCCCTAGAGGCAGCGATACTTCAAGCCAGCTCCCCGCTCCCCCCGGGAGGCAGAGGTCGTCATCTTCACTAATGGCTCGCAGAGGGACGGAAATGCTGGCATCGGCATATCGTGCGTAGACAACAGCGCACAACCGCCATCGCTTATTCATCCCCCGTCGGCATGTCTGACTCGGTGGACGCGTTATTTGCAGAGTTTCAAGCAACCGACCGAGTAGTGGAACTAGTACATAGCACGTGGTCGACCGCGGCGGTGGCAGAACTTCTAGGTAAAACACGTTATCTATAGCGACAGTAAAACCGCCCTTTATATCCTTAGTAGACCGCGACAAATGCCGCGCTAGAAAGTAGTTGGAGGCATTCTTCAACTACTAGACCGGATCAAGTGTAATAACGGGCCGCCGGTTAAGTATAGGTGGGTGCCTACGCACCAAGGAATTGCAGGTAACGAAAGGGCGAACCGCTTAGTACCATAGGCTGTAGAGGACGATTAAGAACCTCCTTTAAGTATCCTACTATAGCCTATAGTATTAGCGAAATGTAAGGTAATCGCGTTAAAGGAATAGAAAGAAGCCTTTAGATCTTCCAAGTTTAGCTAGTCTATCCGTAAGCTTAACCGCGCGTTAGTATATTTCTATACCAAGAAGCTCTATAATTAGCTAACCTATAAAGAATCCTCGGCGATTGCATAGCCAAGAAGTTTAAAGACAAACCCAAAGAAGCTGCTATATAAAATTAAGCGAGTAGAATTACCTACCTATTAGTGCGGAGCAGAGAAGAAAACGGTTATATACTTCCTACTAGAGTATCTACGTCAAATTAAGAATTAAGAGTTTAGTTTAGTAATTATACTTTCTCTTAGTTTCTAGAGTCTATAATAGTAGAGGTTAGCCTCTACTACTTATTACGTTTGTAGGGCTTCACTTCCGTGCGCGCTTTAGTTAGTATATAGCCTAGGTCCGTACGCGCCGTTATCCCTTACTATTAGTGTTCCCGTACGGGAGTACCAGTTGTGCGGCTGTGCTACCCGCGAGGGTCTCTAGCCCTTACAGTGTCTTTTCCAGTGCGGGCCTTTGTTACGGCGCAGCCTCCACAGGGTTGGGGAACAACAGGATAAGGCAGCAGGTGGGGAGCGCAACTACGGCGCAATCAAGGACCCACCTAAGTCACGGGACTCACGTAACGCCAAGAGAGTGCTCTCGCTGCTCTCAGGGCGCTCGGGCCAGAAGACCACAGAGCAGCAGGAGCATAAGAAGATGCTCTGTCCGTCCCGAGGCGAACAGCCCACCGGAACAACAGAGCAGACAGAGCAGACAGAGTAGTTACCAGATTATATACACTCTCCTACTAGTATATAAACCACACACCTTAGATAGCTTTGACTTTCGTAGTCAACTTCAATAACAATTTAGTAGTAGTAGTATTCATACACCCCGTCGGCCTCCGCGGGCCATAGGGACGATATCGCTAAATCTACGCTAAACTACATTAAGATCCCGGTTCATCCAAAGCCCGCACACTGGATAGAAGTCGCTACCCTTTTAAGAACGAGCGTAGTTAAAATAGAAAAGACGGGAAAGAAAGAAAATTATTAAAATTAAGACGGCTAAATACTAGAGGAGGGTTAGAGTAGAGTTAACTGCTTTAGTCCTTCGTGCTAGGCCTTATCGAGACGAATTCCCGAGCGTTATTAGTCCCTATATCAGCGTAATAACTAACTAGTAGAAGGATAGAGGATCGAGCAGCCGTCTTAGTTCTTAATCCCTAGTTATATTAAGCCTTCCGATAGCCAAAGCGAAGGCGGCTATTGCTTTAATCGCCCGCGTATTTGCCCGCCACTTGTCCGGTAGTCCGTCCCTATATTTTCCGTTTGGTAGTTTTATTCCTAACCAGCCTCCTAGTATATATATATAAGGTCGCTAAATCTGTCTCCGAGGGTATTCTATAATTCTGCCCGGATATCCATCCAGCGTAGGCACTTAAGAAGAAAATACTTAACTATCTCTTTTTCTACCCTATAGGCACATGCTGCTGACTACGTACGCTTAATCTTATATAGTAGTTAATTAAGATTCGCTTTAGATGTTCTTAGCTAGGCAATAACTAAAGCCTCCTTATAGCTAAGCTAGTTGTAAAGCCGGTTTATATAGAACTAAGCAAGTACTTAGTCGAGTTTACGAGAGGCTTTACCTCCCCTCGTAGCTTCGAAGGATCTCCTCCACTTCTTCGCAGTTAAAGCTTTACATTCTACTAGTACTAGGCACCGTAGTTTTAGGCTAGGCGAAGGTTCTTATATATTTCTTATAGCCTATAGTGCTAATTAGTTTACCCTCTCGTTCCTAGAAATCCCTTAGTGCGCTAGTACCTATCTAAACTCGATCGGCGGTCTATTATTCTATTAAATCTAGCGTAGTAGCTCGAGAATACTCCTAATAATTTCTTAACTTATCCTCTACTACGGCCGGAGAAGGGAGCGTAGCGCTATCTTACTATTACTATAGACAACGTATTTTATCTTTACTATATCCGATTAGGAGGCGACGGCTTCCGCTAACTATATACCGTGCACTAGCGCTACGGCCTATTGGATTGCTTGTAACTCTGCATGCAGAATATCAACCGAATCTAATCTACTAATTAGGAGCGAGTAAGCTATAGTAGTTATACTAGTATTATCTACGTAGAAGATGCTAATACTAACTTTCTAGTTTCTTTAAGAGCTATCGGTAAAGATAGCCACCTCTAATGTTAAGGGCTTACTCGCCTATTACTTTACCGTCTCCGGGCTCTCGATCTCTACTACTAGCCTATCAATCTAGGGCATCCTTATAAACGATTAAATTATCTCTAGACGCTCGGTCTCTACCTCCCGAGCCAGAAGTATTATCCGCTAAAGTAGGGATACGAATCTTTTAGTTACTAAGTTAATAGCTTATTTTAGCCTCTAAAAGGGGTAGGACTATAGAAGGGTATAATAGTTAACCTAAAACCAAAGCATCTAATGCTCGAGGCGGACCCTAATAGATAGAATTACTGTTAAGGCTTAACCTTAGAATAATCGCTAAAAGGTTTATTGTGCTACGTATAAGAAGCTAGAACTTAAGGAAAGAAGAAGAAGAGAAGAGAGAAGATTAACTTAAATATATAAGGGAAGGAATATTACGTGACTACCGAGGATTCTTCTAAGGCTTCTCTATTACTGGGCTTCTAGACTATAATATTACCCCCCCCTTTCTTCTTGGTGTCCCGGGTTTAATTCCCAGTCGGGGCAGTCGTTTTTAGCCATTTTAGGGGTATATAAGGTGAAACAGCGACTCTAATATTTAATAACGGCTATATGGCGTAGTTGGAAACTTAGCTAACCGGCAATACGTGCGTTGCGTGCGACCGCGTTAAGGTAGTGACATCTCGGAGTCGACTGGGACCGTGGGGTTATATTGGCTAATTGTCGAATTAAGGGCCTATTAGTTAATAGAAAGAGGGTTGTTCGGCGCTAGCGGATTCCGTCTAGTGGTCTATAATGCCCGACTAGGTGACCTAGTACCGAGTTGCTCTAACGGGTAGCTGTCCTACGGGGGCCGGCTCTAACGGGCTATTTACTATAGATTAATAGGAAGGATTAATATTACCTAGATCGAGCCTAGCTTCGGCCGGGCTAAACCGCTTGTCTTTTCTTTCTTTTTTCCTCTAGGTAGGTGTCTAGTGCTGCTATGTTCTTTAGGGCGATTGCGGGCTCCTATGTAGGCCTTGCATAATCTTTCTATTTAACTTAATATTATAGCTGGCGCCGCCGTTGCCCTAGCTTCTTAGCTATTTATTCGCCTAGAATCGCTTCTACTACCCATTTATCTTAACTATCTACTTAGATAGACGGTGGCTGGTAATCATTATAAATCTAGCTTAGTAGAGGGTCTGTCCTAGCCGGTCTAAGGAGGTCTACGTTAAAGATGTTATAGACCGCACTAGGTACGTCTAGCTTATAGCTATGGGATCCGATTATCTTAGTAATAGTAAATTTAGCCGCCTTATTATCGAGCTTCTTGCTTGGCCGGTCCGTTCATAGGTTTTTAAGGTTTAGCTATACTTTATTACCTACTTTATACGCTAGTAAGGGGTTTCGTTATCGATTTACTTAACGTTCTTACTTCTGTTAAGTCTCTACTATTAACGCTTACGTCTAATCCGTAACCTTCTTAATCTTAGCGACGATAGCCTCGGCTCTAGCTACTAGGGACTACCCCTGCTGGTCGCTTAGCTATACGTCCTCGGGTAATTCGAGCGGCTCGAGGTAATAACCGTAAGAGAGAAAGAAGGGGCTTATCTAGATAACTATTAACGTCCTCCCGTTTAGTGCTAGCTAGATAACCGGTAACTAATCTACCTAATCTCGTTAATAGTAATTAGCAAACAGGGCTATTTTCTATACTACCTTAGTATTTATTCGTTCCGTTGAGTCGTCCGTTTGCGGGTAGTAGGCAGTTAATATTCGCCGCTTAATCTTAAGTAGCTAATAGATCCATTACTATAAGAGGCTAATAAATTGCGTCCCTCTATCTAATACTGTTGAATAATTGATGAACGAAAGTGATTCATTAATGATGGCATGAAGAGGGAGAGGGTAGGTGACCCGACCGCCTCTTATACGAGCGATTGCGACTAAGCTATCTAGTATTGCAAAAGCAATATGAAAACACGTAATATCTAATAAAAACGTATAGAAATTATTACGTCGATAGAGACCCCATCCGGTTCTATTAAAATCCGAGTACTAATAGACTACGGTTGCGATCTAAACCTCGTATCTCTTAAATACGTAGAGCGACTTGCCTTATAAAGTATATAAGCTAGTATTAAGCCGTTTGCCCGCCTTCTTAATAATACTACCGTTACGTTGCACAACCCCTATATCGTAGGAGTTACTATATGTGACTCAGAGGGCGCTATACTATTATGGTCTGGAAGCCTGGTAGCAAAAGTAAGCTTCAGAAGAATTCTTAGCGGACACGTAACTCTATTTTACCCCTGTATTTAAGTTAATTCTTCTTCTTTTCTTCTTCTTTTTTTCTTAAGTTCTAGCTTCTTGTACGTAGCATAATAAACCTTTCAGCGATTATTCTAAGGTTGAGCCTTGATATATACGCACTACCGAATTCTAAACCTACTAGAGTGGCTCGTTTATAGGCTACGATATTATACTTAGCATACTCTAGTTAAGGGCTGCCGGGCTTATTATCGACTTTAGGAGAGAAACATTCCGCTAGGGCATTAGCTCGCTGGAGCTTACGCACCTAGTAAGCGTCGAGGAACTACTCTAGAACCTAAAGCTAGGAGAGTAAATATACTCTCTCTAGCTATCTAACTACTAGCTCGTTCCTAAGGGCGGTCTAGAAAGTTAGAAAGGTAACCTTAACTCTTCTATAGCCTCTTAGTATAAGAAAAGTATACTTTAAGTATACGGAAAGTACAGTAGAAGTAATAGAAACCTAGAAGGGCTCCGCTTTAATTAAAAGCTTATCTACTTATAAGGGCTATACTTCCGTATCTAAAAAGTATACGAGCCGTATAAGGAACTCACCAGTTTAGTAGATGTACTCCTAGCTAAAGTAGCTAAGGAGGTCCGCGACGGGATTCTAGATATATATAGGGAGTACTTAGATGTCTTTTTAGATAAATAAGCTACTAAGCTACTGTAATATACTAAGTTCGACTATGCTATTAACCTGGTTGCAGGTTCCGGACTGCCATTAATACCCCTATATAGACTCTTCTAATCTAAGCTACGGATTCTTAGGGAATACATTAATAAGGCACTAGAACGAAGGTAAATTAGGTATAGTAAATTACCCGCGGGTGCGTCTATTCTCTTCGCCCCTAAGGCAGATGGCACCATGCAGTTATATATAGATTATAGAGGCCTAAATAAGGTTATCGTTAAGAACGGCTATTCTATACCTTTTATAGGCGAGTTACTAAACCGCCTAAGCACTATAAAGATTTTTACTAAGCTGGACTTGCACGATGCTTATCACCGAATCCGTATAAAGGAAGGTAATAAGTAGAAAACTATATTTAAAACTCGTTATAGGTATTTTAAGTACCTAGTTATACTATTTAGCTTAACTAACGCACCCGCAACCTTCTAATCGTATATCCACCGAGTCCTAGGAGGCCTAGTGGATACAATTTACGTGGTGTATTTAGATAATATACTTATATACTTAGCGAACGAGTCCTAACATATTAAGTATGTAAAATAAGTTCTTTAAAGGCTACGTAATTAGGGCCTCTCGCTAAACTATCTAAGTGTAGTTTTTACACTAAGTACGTTGAGTTCCTAGGGTTTATCATTACCCCTTAGGGGGTTATTATGGACCCTGTAAGAGTCGAAGCAATTAAAGACTAGCCGGAGCTGCAAAGCTACTATAATATTTAGGTTTTCCTAGGCTTTGCTAACTTCTATAGGTACTTTATTTAGAATTATTTCATAGTGGTATAACCACTAATAAGCTTATTAAAGAAGGCAGCCTAGGACCTGAATCTAGATATAAAATGAGTACTAAAGAAAGGACTAACTAAATAGTATAGGCCCTAGGAGTGGTCCGTAGATATAAAGCAGGCGTTTAGTAGGCTAAAAGTATACTTTATACGTGCGCCCGTCCTGCGGTACTATAATCCGAATCTGCTAGTTATACTTATTACTAATGCCTCGGACTACGTCTACGGCAGTATTCTCCTCTAGCCTATAGGGGCTAAGGGCAATTAACGCTACTAGCACCCCGTTGTGTACTTTAGCTATAAATTTAGTGGAGCTAAGATTAGGTATGATACCCACGATAAGAAGCTTTATGCGATCGTATAATATTTTAAGCATTAGCGACCCTACCTAGTATACGCGTAGACGCCGGTACGGGTACTATCGGATTATAATAACCTTTAGTATTTTATAATAACTAAGAGCCTTACAGCTCGTTAAGCCCGTTATGCCGAAACCTTGGTTAAGTTTAATTTTAATATCGAATATAAGCTAGGTAAGTCTAATCCAGCGGACGCCCTTTTAAGACACCTAGACTATGCCCTTAGCTTTAAGGAAAACGAGAAGAGAACGTACCTTAATACTATATTATCTACTCTATAGCGTAAACTTAAGCTTTAGGGGCTAGGAGAGCCCTATTATAGTCTAGAAGCCTAGTAATAGAGAAGCCTTAGAAGAATCCTCGGTAGTTACGTGACGTTCCTTTTCTTATATATTTAAGTTAATCTTCTCTTTTCTCTTCTTCTTCTTCTTTTCTTAAGTTCTAGCTTCTTATACGTAGCGTAATAAATCTTTTAGCGATTATCCTAAGGTTGAGCCTTAACATTAGCTAGAACTTTAATACCTAAGGAACTTATTAAACACGGAATTACTGGACACCGAGTGTTAAAGACGGTCGCGTACCGGTCTCACGGAATTACTAAACGGTAAAGACGGTTGTATACCGGTCTTACGGAATTATTAAAAGGTAAAGACGGTTGTATACCGGTCTTATTAAAATCACTGGAATCACTAGAATCACTAGAATTACCAGAATCACTGGAACTATCGAAATGGATACTTAAGGATAAGCGCAAGAGCAGCAGGCTTAGGGGCAGCGCCCTTACGAGTCTTAGGAGATAATATAGTTAATGCAATAGATAATTTCTTAAATTACCTCCTTAATACGCAAGGTAAATCAGCTGGAGGAAGGTAAAACGACTAGTGTTAGAGAGTTATCGGGAGACGAGCCCCGAAACCCTAGTTAACTAATACGAGAATAAGATTATGCAACCTTACGTTAGTAAGATAACCCTACTAAGAACCTTAGCCCTCTTGCCGAATTTTTAGGTAATAGGGACGAGCTAGAACCCTAGATCTCCTAAGCACAGGCAAAGCTCCTAGTGGACTATACTAGTTATACTAAAGCCACGAAATTCTTTATACTCTATAACCAGCTTAGGGGCGAGGCAGTACGTTAGCTACAGTCGTGGGTATAGGCTAGCATTAACACGAGTAGTATAACTGCTTAGTATTTACTAGATTAGCTACGCCTATCTTTTAGCGACCCCCATGTATAAGAGAAGGCTCAGCGTAAGCTATATAAGCTACGCCAAACGAATAAGCCGTTTATAGAGTATTTTACTAAATTCCGCAAGCTTATACTAGAAGCAGGAGGTACTAACTGGCCGGACGAAATCCTTAAGGCCTACCTAGAGGTAGGGCTCAGTCAAGAGCTATAACGAAGCATAATCGGCCTTAGAAGTATAAGCCAGTCCTTTAAGGACTACTATACTAAGTTAAAGCATATCAGTGACCAGCTAGAAGCATTTAACCTATGCAATACTAGAAAGAAAGCCCAGCAAGGCTAGCAGAAAGACTATTAGCGTGGTCGAAACAAGATTAGCTCGGCAGGGTCCACTAGCAGGCAGCTAGGGCCCAGGCAGCTAAAACCAACGTCGCCCCAACGCGACAATATAGACTAGAAGCCTACTAGATTAGCAAAAGCAGCCCAGGGGCGCCGTGCTAAATAGGTAGATGCCTAAGAAATGCAGAAGCGTAGAGAAGAGGACCGCTACTACCGCTACGGTAACTCTACGCACCGCGTTAGTCAATGCCCCTGGCGGCCACCACGGAGGCCCGAACGTATGGCAAGGCTAGCCCAATAAGGAGATCCTAAGGGACCAGAGCTAGAGGAGGTAAAAGATTATAATACCTCCCTATAGTATTCAGAAAATAAGTAGCTCCTGCTAAAAGATACAGGCAGGAGCTAATAGAGAAGAAGAAATGGGTAATATAAGCCGACTAGCAAAGATAGTAACCTAAATTAGAACAGAACTCACTCCTTACGTTAGTTTTAGTTAATAAAGAGTCTTTTAGCAAAGCTCTTACTAATACTAGCTATGAATATTACGCTATAATAAGCTATAAGTTCGCTAAACATTATAAACTCCCACGCATCCAAATACCCTTAAGAACACTAGACGGCTTAACACCTACTAGGTGGCGAATCACGGAGGTAGCCTAGGCAGAAGTCGATATTAGTGGCTATAATTAAAAACGAATGTTCTTCTATATTGTTCTAAGGCTTACTGGCTGCAATATTATGCTAGGCAACCCCTGGATAGTGCAAGAAAAGGTAATACTAGACCAAAGCGAACGGACGATTACTTTTAAGGACACCGGCTTAGTAGTTAAGCAAGATACTAATCTACCTAAGCCCTAAGGAATACCGATTAGAGCGCATGCGTTCCGCTCCTTATATCAGTAACGCAAGAAGAAAGAATACTAAATCTTTACTATAAGCCTCGCTAATATCGATAAGGCCCTAAAAGAGGAGGCTTTAGTTAACGTTAAGGCTAACCTACCGCACTAAATTAATTAGAAACGGCACCGTCTATTCGAAAAGCAAGAAGTAAATAAGCTATCGCCCCACCGACCTAGAATCGATTACCATATCGAACTAGAAAAGGACGCTAACGGACGAACACCGAAACCACCATAGGGGCCTCTATATAATATGTCCCGTGATGAGCTCCTAGTGCTTTAAAAAACGCTAAATAACTATCTCGATAAAGGCTTTATTCAAGTTAGTAACTCGCTCGTAGCCGCCCCCGTTCTCTTCGTAAAGAAACCAGGAGGGGGGCTCTGTTTCTACTGCGATTATCGAGCCCTAAATCGAATTACTAGGAAGGACCGTTATCCGTTACCCCTTATTTAGGAGACGCTTAATCGGATTAGCAAGGCTAAATAGTTTACTAAGCTCGACGTCGCTACCACCTTCTATAAGATACGGATTACGGAAGGTAACGAATAGCTTACCGCATTTAGGACTCGATTCAGACTATTCGAATAGCTCGTCACCCCGTTTAGACTAGCTAATACACCGAGTACCTTCTAGCGGTATATTAATTAGACGTTAAGGGATTTCTTAGACGATTTTATCTTAGTCTACGTGGACGATATTCTAATCTTTACAGACGGTTCTCGCAGGGATTACCGCGAGAAGATTAATAAAGTATTAGCTAAATTAGACGCTGCAGGCCTCCAGCTCGACCTTAAGAAATGCGAGTTTAAAGTCTAGTTAACAAAGTACCTTAGTTATATAATCGAGGCCGGTAAGGGCATCCAAATAGATCCAGAGAAGGTCCGAGCGATCTAGGAATAGACGGCACCGACTACCGTTAAGGGCGTGCAAGGTTTTCTCGGATTTGCCAATTTCTACAGACGGTTTATTAAAGGATTTTCGAACCTAACAAACCCCCTAGTTACGCTTACGAAGAAAGGCACGGTTTTCGAATAGAATAAAGAAGCGAATACGGCTTTCGAGAAGCTAAAAAAGGCTTTTATTACTATACTAGTACTAATACAATTCGACCCGGAACGAGAAACGATTCTTGCAACGGACTCCTCTAGATACTACACTAGTGGCATCCTCTAATAGTACGATAGTAATGGTTTTCTACACCTAGTAGTGTTCTTTTCGAAAAAGAACCTCCCTGCTAAATATAACTATCCGATCTACGATAAGGAACTACTCATAATAGTTAAGTATCTATGCTAATAGGATGCTAAATTAAAGGGGCTTAATTAGTTTAAGATCTTTACTAATTATAAGAATCTAGAATACTTTACTACCGCGAGGAGACTATCCGAAAGACAGATTCGGTAGTAGAGAGAGCTTAGCCGGTTTCTTTTTATAATTAAATATACCCCTGGAGTAACTAATGAATTAGTAGATGCGCTTACCAAAAGGGACCAAGACCTACCCACGTAGGACACGGATTAAAGGCTCGAGTAGAGGATAGCTCAGCTACTACTACTAGCTCGCTAAGGACTTACCCTTAATATAGGGCCAGTAGAAGACCCAGAGGAACTAGATGACTAGGATAACGAAGACCTATAACTAGGTAACAACGATACAATAAATTAGTTAACGGTTATAAATGCCCCTAGACCCCGTTTAGCACACCTAGGGCAACACGGCTACGGATAGGCACTTCTAGACTAATGGTAAGAAGTGTAAAGTCAAGATAACGTCCTAAACCGACTAAGAGAAGCGGTCTAATAAGGGGATAGAACGTTTCCCCTAGACCTATCTAGTAGGATTAAAGTATTAATAGCCGAATGCTCGTTAAACAACCGAGGAGACCTTCTATTTAGGGGAAGAAAATAGGTACCGGATTCTAAACTACTAAGGACACGGATTATTTAGAAGATACATAACTCACCCCTAGCCGCGCACCTAGGACGGTCCGAAACGGTTAATCTAGTAGCAAGATAGTTCTTCTAGCCGGGATTCGTTAATAATATCCGAAGGTTCTGCCGAAACTATAACACCTACGATAGGACTAAGGTCTAGAGGGATAGAAGATAAGAACTCCTTAAACCGCTGCTAGTACCGGATAGATAGTGGCGCGAGATCTCGATTAACTTTATTAGGCCACTCCTATTAAGCAACGGCTGCGAAATGCTTATAGTAATAACCGACCGGTTAGGAAAAGGGGTTATCCTCGAGGTATACGTAAATCTAGAAACGGAAACTATCGTAAGGCTCTTTATTAGTCGCTTCCACTAGGACTATAGGGTACCGGCGGCTATCGTATCTATTAGATATTACGTGTTTTTATATTGCTTTTGCAACACCAGATAGCTTAGTCGTAATCGCTCATATAAGAGGCGGTCGGGTTACCTACCCTCTCCTTCTTTATACCATCATTAATGAATTACTTTCGTTCATCAATTATTTAACAGTTATGAGCCCGGAATTACTTCTAAAGTCGTTATTTATCGTTTGATTACCGTATAAGCGTCTTATACGCTTATAACGTTCTCTCTGCGGCATCTAGAAGAACACCGTGTTGTTGCACCCTACTATAATATATTGTGACCGTGCGACGGCTTTCCTCCACGCGTTATCTTATTAATAATTATCACGACACGACTATTTACCTTATTACTAAGCATCTTAAGTGTCTGATATATATTCCTAGCTAGCTCGACCTTATTTAGTTAGATCTACCACGCCTCTTAACGAATAATACTTATTCGTTCCCCACTATATCATCTTCGAAGCCAGTCATCGTCCTTAAGTCGTTATAAGACTAGGATAAATGGTTCTTCATCGTCCAATCGCGTATAAAGAAAGCTCGCGTATTTAACTATATCGACCTAACTAAGGACACACGTCCGCAACCGCCAATCGCGCCCACTAAGCCTCCATTACCTATAGGTAAAATCACTGACACTGCTCGTGAGGAGCACAAGTGGAAGCGTAAGGACTATAAGGAAGACAAGAAGGAGTATAATAGGTAGATACGAGAGCTTAATAACCTCTTATCGCTTATTAAGGACTTAGTGTCACAGCCGTTGCTGCCGCTCCTACGCAAAATTGAGGACTCTTATCCTTATATGCAGTTGCGTGCCTTATAGGCACGACTTTAACCTTCCGTCTCTATATAATAGGAGTTTATTCTTAATAAGCTCCGTGAGCTTAAGAAGCCTCTAACTGCCTAGGGCACCGAAAAGTAGCTCACACAATAGGAGGAGTGTATATTTAAAGCACGCTCTCTCGGCCTCTCTAACGTCGAAGGCTTACGAGGAGTAAACGCATTCCTTAAGCCTATTATATAATACGACTTAGAATACGCTAGCCCTATCCTTCGTAAGCTATGACTAGGTACCAAGACGCTTAACGTTTTAGATATCATTATCGACTATCGTAAGTATACTCGCCAGAAGTAAGTACTTATAACGAATAAGACTCGTACGACCTTCGTAGCTACTCTACGAGGTAACGAATAGCCTAAGAAGCCTCTTAAGTGCCTCTATAGTGACTATTACTAGTATTACCTATGCTTCTACCTTAACCCGAACGCGCCTAATCATCCTACCGACTTTAAACCTAACAAGAAGGTTCAGGACAAGATCCTTAAGCTTATAAAGAATAACAAGATTAAAGCGCAGGTAGAAACTGCCCTCAAGCGCGGCTCGCCGCTAACACCTTATATATAGGGCAATAAGCATTAAAAGGGTAAGGGCAAGGAGCCTAAGCCTAATGCGCCTACTAGTAAGGACAATAGTAATAACGAGTAAGGCTCTATTAAGTCCTTTATAGCCATTATTGCACAGTTATTCGTTGCTTAACGAGACTTACGTCTAACTACGTTAGAGCTCTCGTGGATTACCGACACTAGCACTACTCATCACGTGTGCAATAAGCATATGCGTAAGAGATTCACTAAGATACGCAATACAGGCCTAGAGGACTTTATTATTTATAGCACTACGCGTGTACCGGTTAAGAGCTTTGGTAATGTTACCGTTAATACTAGCAATAGTAAAACGAGTAAGGTTATTACCCTACGTAACGTAGTATACGTCCTAACGTTTATAGGAAACCTCGTCTCTATTACTAAGTGTAATAAGAAAGGCGTTTATATGGATACTAAAAGACCCCGTCTCTATAAGAATAATACTACGGTATACGTCCTTATACCTTCTAAAGGTTAGTTCTTCCTTAAACTACACCGAGCAGAGCCTTTATCGGCTATTACGAGCGCTGCGGCCACCCGTAGTCTCCTAGCTAAATAGTAGCATAGAGTCTTTACTTATGCCAATTACTATGCCATTAAGGCATTGCCTACCGCAGTCACTGGCGCAATATTTACTAATAATATTATGCCTACACACTGCGACGTCTACGCCCGTACGAAAGCTCATCAGCTTATCACGCGAGACTTATTACTAGAGGAAGCTCGCAACGAGCCGTTCTTCCGAGTCTTATCTAATCTTATTTAGATAACTCCTGCTTACAACCAACACGAGTGGACCACTTATATCGAGTGTATAAAGAGCAACTACGCCTTTACCCGCACCTATATACTTAAATTAGACTGCAACACGCTTATCCTCGATATTCTAAGTATAATTAAGCGTCGTTTCGATGCCCTTACAGCGTTCTTTCGAATTAACGGTGAAAGATCACTCAACACCGCGCTTAAGAATAAACTTAAGCGACGAGGAATTACGTTAGAGGTCTTAGCACCTTACACGTCTACCCAAAACGGCCATGCCGAAAGAACTAGTTATTCGATCGTTATTAAAGCACGCGCAATGCGTATTAGGGTAAACTTACCCGAGCGTTTATAGCTAGAGATAGTTTTAGCAGCAACGTATATATACAATCGGACGCTAAGTAAAGTCCTTAAGTAGAAGACTTCCTTCGAGCTTGCTTATAGCACTAAGCCAAACGTAGCTCACATAAGAGTCTATAGCTGCAAAGCCTACGCTCTTAATAAGACCATTACCCGTAGCGATAAGCTATAAGAACGAGCGTTAGTCGGTTACCTTATTAGATATAACTCTACTAACATCTATCGTATCTGGTATTCTCTAGGCGATCGGATTATTCGTATACGCGACGTCACCTTCGACGAATCGTTAAAATACTTCCTAGATAAGCAAGAGGACTATTACGACATCAAGAAAGTAGAAGAGAAGCCTTAGAAGGTTATTCCTCGCATCCTTCTATACTTAGAAGATCTTATAACGGCCGACTCTTCGTCTAGTAAAGATAAGGAGGTTACTTATGTGTAAACCGCTGGAGTAATCGAATAACCTACTCCATTACTAGATGGCTAGCAACAAGGCATACCGCCTAACAAGCTAGATAAGTAGTAACCTTATCTACTTACGCCTTTACCGTCCACCAGGGACGATAACACACCATAACCGCTAGGCGATGACGAGCTACCGTTATTATATACCCTTAGTGACCCACCTACCTTAGGGGGTGAGGATGAGGAGCAATAGCAAGAGCGACGCCTTAGCCATCTCCTCCCTGTTTAATATAATACTGAGCCTAACCTAGGAGTAGCACGAGGCAATCGTGCACCCCTTACAGCTTATATTAACGCGGACCCCAATCCGAACCTTATCATCGAGGAACCGAGGACTCGTAGAAGAGCCGCCTATACCGCAAAGGTAATTACTAACGCTTACTGCGAGCAGACCTTCTTCGCCGCGAGCATAAGCGCAATTCTCACAACTAAGTATACGAGTAATCTCGAGGCTTAGTCTACTATACACGAGAATCCTTCACCCTCTTATTAGCTAGAGGAGCTTCCTCCTCTACCGCGCATTTATCGAGACGATCTGCCACCCGAGCCTCGTTATTACAAGGACATTCTTAAGCACTAACTAAAGCCTTATCTCTTTTAAGCACTCTACCGTGAGCTATAGGAAGGCAATAGTAAGGGAGTATAGGTCGTCGTAGACGAGGATTAATCACGCAAGGCTAATAAAGAGGTTATTTCTCTTACGTAGGTCTTTAAATATAAGTTCGACGAGAAGGGATATCTTACTAAGGTTAAGACACGTATATACGTACGAGGTGACCTCTAAGTCTCCTATTAAGACACATATACGGCTACCCTTACCTTCCGTATCTTTCGCACGCTTATGGCGATTATCTGCGCATTCGACCTTAAGATGTAGTAATACGACGTCGTTAACGCCTTTCCTTATATCCCTCTCGATTAACTAACCTTCTACAAAGCACTAGAAGGTATAACACTTCCTTATAAAAAGATCTTACTGCTTAAGAAAGCTCTCTATAGACTTAAAGAGTCGCTAGTGTTATAGTAAAAGCACTTTCAAGCTACACTTAAAGACCTAGGACTTAAACCTATACCGGATACTCTATGTCTCTATACGAACGAACACCTCTTCGTGTTCTTCTTTATAGATGATATCATCATAGCCTTTACCAAGAAGGATGAGGCATTTATATATACATTCGAACAAGACCTCTTTTAACGCTACGAGATGCGTAAGATAGGTAAGGTCTAATAGTTCTTAGCTCTACGAATCGTCCGTGATCGCAATAAAGGACTGCTGTGGCTATTACAAGAATCCTACCTTACTAGCCTTAAGGCTAAATACAACGTTAAGAAGTTATTGGTTGCAACACCTCTTCCTACTAAGGACCCACCTACACCGAACGATAATGCTTATGCAACACCGCAAGACATTTATACCTACTAAAGCAAGATAGGATCTGCTTAGTTTACTGCCATTAGCACGAGACCTAATATAGGCCACGCCTATTCAGCCCTCTCTGCATATCTAACGAACCCGTCTAAGCGATACCTATATCTTGCTTAGCGACTGCTAGAATATCTAGTAAACACTAAAGATCTTGCAATCGTCTATTAAGCCGACGTCGAGGATGACTAACGCATCTTCGTGCCCAGCAGTGACGCATTATTCGCTAACGACGCTGCCATACGACGTAGTTATTAAGGATTACTTATAATGCTGTTTAGAGGACCCGTGGACTAGAAGGCCTCTAAGTAATTAACTATAACGACCTCAACAACGGAAGCAGAGCTCCTAGCCCTATTAGAAACCGCTAAGCAAGCGTATTAGTAGAGACGCTTCTTCAGAGGCATTTAATTTAAGCCAGGTCACCTTATCTAGATCGAGTGTGATAATACACAGACGCTTCGTCTTATGGAAGAGAACGTAGGCAAGCTCGTTACGAAGCTTCGTCACGTCGATATTCATTACCACTAGCTTAGGTAAGAAGCTTAAGCAGGCAACGTTTACTTTAAATGGACACTAACAGCTTAGATAATCGCAGACGGACTTACGAAGCCGTTATTAAAGTAGAAGCATACCTACTTCGTACAAGGCTTAGGCCTCTTACTACTGCAATAGTGAGTGCGGCGTATACGCCGCTCAAATCAGATTGTTATTATTTATTTACCTTAGTAATTACGCTCCTTTTTTGCTATTCTAGGAGGTTAACACCAAGTAGATTATCGCGCACTACCCATTCAGGCACCACGCGAAGGGGGTGTGTTGGATATTACGTGTTTTTATATTGCTTTTGCAACACTAGATAGCTTAGTCGCAATCGCTCGTATAAGAGGCGGTCGGGTTACCTACCCTCTCCCTCTTTATGCCATCATTAATGAATCACTTTCGTTCATTAATTATTCAACAGTTTTAAACTACCTCCCGTTTAAGGCCCTAACCGCAAGGAGAAGAGGAAAGCGATTAGGGCTTTTCTTTTCCCGAGCCTTACTTACCTTTATAGTTCGCCTAGTTGGCGTGGCCTTTGGCCTGCTTTTCGCCTGCGTTCGGGGTGCTAGACCCGTGTAAACCGCCTGCGTTTGGGGGAGCTAACGCTTTAGACCGTAATTAGTCCCCTTTGGCCCTTTTGCTATTCCTAAAACCCTTATAGAGCCCAGTGCGTCCCGGGCTAGGGGTAATAAGAGGGCGCTTAGTCTTCTATAACTATTACCCTTCCTTACCTTTCTTATAGAGCCTTATTGCCTCTAGAGTTTACTTAATACGTTAGATTTCGGCTACTAAATCCTCTTCTACCTGCACCCTAGTAAGGAAGGACTAGTGCACGAGCTCCGTATATATAGATAGTAGAAGTTAGGAGTAGATCTAGTTAATACGGTAATCTACATCGTAAATCCGGTACGTAAATTTATCCTCGTACGTCTTTATCTAAGCGTAGAGGTTTATAAACCTCTAGCCCTTCTTTATTACTATAGTATAGTAACTAACGGTATTGTCAAGGCGGTAGATAATAGGGTTACGAATATAATCCTATACTAATGTCTTAAACTCCTACTAAAGTAGCTCTAACTTCTCCTTATTTATTAAATGTCTTTAGACGTGCTAGGAGAGGATTTTATACTTAGATAGCTCTTTAGTAGCCTAAAGGGTCCTTCTAAGATAGTCCTTATTTGCCCGGTGCACGCCGAAGCGTATCTCTACTATATTTATCCATAAGTCGTATAAACCCTAAGTAAGGTCTTCGAGTTTAGAAGGTAAGTTCCTTACGAGAAGGTCGAGTCGCTTTTCGCTATCGTCTACTATACTTTCCGTATACGTTTCGCCTGCATTCGGTATAGGAACGGTCGGCCGTTCGCCAGTAAGGGCGGCTCGCAGTTACTATAAGAGCTTAATGCGATTAAGGCGTTCTAGAAGCTCGGCTTCTAGTACGCCTTTAGTAGGTGCGCTACGCAAGCGCTGCAACTCGTCGGCGGCTACAGCCACCCCTAGCTCGGCCACGTCACCGAATAGGTAATTAGTGTCCCAGACATCCCTATTAACGGTTAGCGTTAGACGGTCTTCGAGGGTTAATAAGCCTATTTCGGTTAATTCGACTCGAGTATTCGAGCGATTCTATTAACGCCTAGTGCCTATTATCGTGTAATCGTCCTTTAGCTTTCGGAAGCGTCAGAACTAGTATATTTAGCTCTTTAAGGCCGGCTACTTTTCTAAAAGAAACTGTAAAGGATTCGATTATAAGTAAATAACGGGTTATAAGCAGGGAGCCTTTAAAGAGTAGTATTCTTAGGTGCGAATCCTTAGTGGTGAGGATTTAGCTACGGTGGCCTGGTTATAGCTAAGGCCTATGCGTTGTACATAATAAGCACGTGAAGCACATAGTAGTAGTAGGCGAGCCTATTACCCTAATACTTAGCGTATCCGTCTTAATAATTAATACGTATAATAGGGGCGAAGCTACTACCTTCTAAGCTAGATAGATATTTGGCCGCTTTCTATATATTAGTTAGTTCTACTAGAAAGCCCTTCTAGTAAGTTCGCTTCTACCGTCTTATTATGTCGTGGAATCTCTTTGCTATTACTTTTGCCTATTCCTCTACCTAGTTATTCTGCTAGCCCTACCTTCGGAGGGCTCTTATTTAGTTTCTAAAGTACATAAATAATCTCCGTAGCTAGGTAAGGTTCGCTATCTACTACTTCTTAACGTACGGTAACGGTTTAACTTTAGGGATATAACTCTATAGAGATACGGAGACGATTTCTATTAGATAGTTAGTAGAGCCTTCGATATCTCTAGGGTCTAGAGGGAGTCTCTTAGCTAGTCTCCTCTTTACGTCGGCCCTTACCACCTCCTAGTTCGCACTCCGGAAGGCATATTAAGTTTCGGGTTATTAGTTAGGTGTGTCTATCTAAAAGTATATTTCGATCGCTTAGTGGTTAGGCCTATACGCCGTACCGAAGGGGTAGTAGGCGGTTACTTCCTCCGCTAGTCGCGGCGACGCGAGGATAAGATCGATTGTAGAGCTATATCTAGCTAATTCGTAGGTAGGCGTGCCCCGGAGAAGTAGGCTCTAGAGGTAGAAATCTTCTATAAAGTCGATTATTAGTGTACCTTCTCCGCTACGTATAGAGCTATACACGAGGTTACTGCCCTAGAGTTAGTCATGTCTATTAAAGTTACCATATATTAGGACCTCTAGTACTCCGTTAGTTTAAGCTCTAGCTTATATCATAGCTACCTAAAGGTTATCGAGTATAGTTATTAGCTTATAGTCGGCTAGACTATCCTTTCTCGCAATGTAAATAGATACTATAAGGATAGTTCTATCTTATAGTATAATGACTATAGCTATAATATCGGGTAAGGGTATTAAGATCTAACGAGCTAAGATATCCTTACGTACCTATATTATAGATCGAATAGAAAAACGCCCTTACCGGGATTCTATTAGTAGTAACTAGTTCCAATAAGGGTAGGTAGTAGGGGTAGCTATTATTTTATTATTAGTATTGCAGAAGTAGCTTAGTTCTAAAATATAGATAATACTAAAGTCGGTAAGGTCTTTGTCGTTAAGAAGACTATACTACGCTATTCTATTCTTTTCTAAATTTATATAGATTACCTTAAAGGGTCTATTTATTACGTCAATAGAGTATATTATTTAGGAGCTTTCTATACTCTAGATAGCCTTTATCGTCCGCTCTATGCGGGCCTCCGTAAGTGGCGCACTTCTCTATAGCTAATAAGTAGGTTTCCTCTTTATAGCCGCTATCTACATATTTAACGTATCTCTCTTCTCCCCTATAGCGGAACTGCTAATGATCGTAGCTTTAGTATTTAAAGCAGCGTCTTAGGCGCGGGCGGTATTTAAATATATTAGTGTATGCTGTCTCTCTACTAATATCGATTATTCTCCTAGAGATAAGCGAGTCTGCCTCGCTCTTCTTAGGGAGATAGATTACTGTAGAGCCGTATAGGCGGTTACTTAGTTTACTTAGCTAGCAGGTTTACACTACTTTAATATTATTCTCCGCGCCGATGGTTTGGCTAGCGTTAGGGCGGACTATAGTGCGGTTCTTATTTAAGATAGTTAGTTTATTAACGTTATCTATCTTTACTAGGTACTACTGTCTCCCCCTAATTCTCGCTCCCCGAAAGGCCGTCTCTAGCTACCTAAGGTTAGATCTTATAAGCTCCTCCTCCTGCTTAGTCCTAAAGAAAACGCGTACTTTTATAGGGTCGCTTGGCTTCCTTATTAATCCACAGCACTTAATATTCTTTATCGCCTCCTGGTTTTCCAACGCTAACTGGAGCTGTGCACGTATGTCTCCCGGCTTTGTAGTATCGGCGTTAGTATTAGTAAGGTCGAGCTCGATCGCTAGTAGCATTCGTTAGATAGTTAGGGCTAGCGGATTCGTTATACGCACTAGTACGGCGGACACGGTTAGTAGACTATTACTTAGGGGGGTTAGCGGTAAAGCTCCTTAGAGCACGCTAGCGTAGATAGCGTTAATCTATAACTACGAGGTTAGATTCCTACGCGTCGTCTCCACGAGCGCGGATATCTACTTTTCTATCTTTTTAATTCGTTTATCTATCTTAACTTACTACTCTTTAGACATTTCGAGCGCGCTAGTTAGTCGTTTAATCTCCTCCTCGTTTCTAACGCCCTACTCTACTAGCGCATCGTTCTGCTCGAGAAGGGCTCTAATCTAGTCGGTGAGAACGCCTAGAATATCTATAACGCCTTCTAGTGTCGGTTCTTCCTGTAATTCAGGTACGGCGATTGAACGAGAACGGCGTTAAACGGTTAGTTTGCCGCGGTAGAGGGCGCGATAGTCGGGACGGTCGCGTTGGAGACGCGCTGCGCGTCGCGACGCGCCAACGGTCGTGAACCCGCCCCCACCATCTTCGTCCGCCGACATCACAGGGCCGATAAAGGTAGAATTCGCGTCTCTTTAGATTGCGTCTCCGCTATATTAACTGGTGGTGGGCGAAAGGCACCTTTTACCCTCGCTTGGATCGATTCGTCACCCAATAACAATTTAGCACCAATTGTTAGTAACACGGCCTTCGCACGCAGTGCTCAGTCTTGTCACGTGTTCGACTTGCTCTCACCCTCTTCTTGTACCCACTCAAGGAAAACCCCTTCGACAGGTTTTCTCCCTCTTTGGTGTTTGGATCCTTAGAGGCAGAGGCCCGCTCGTTACAGCCTTCTGCCCTTGGGGTTATTAAATCCCTGTCCCCTGGGGTTCGTAATATACGGTTAGGCCTTAGCATTATCACCGCGGTGGCGTTACTAAGTTATTAGGGTGGTCACGGGCGCTTCGTGTCTTTGGCTAAGTTGTTGCTAGTGGGTCCGTTTTCCTTTAGCTTAGTACTTCTCCTCCTTCCCTTCTTGCTGCGCCGTAACACTATCACCTAACCCCACTTAATCTCTAGCTTGTGACCCTCAATCTCGGCATTAAACCACTCGATAAGCCTAATACGATCATTACAAGTCCGGGCTCCCTCTAGTACGCCACTCTCCGCAACGGCCTTAACAGTGGCATATAACTGATATGTAGCTAAGTTACGCGCCAGGCACATACGCGACCCAACACCAAAGGGGATGATAGTATCCCTACCCCTATCCCAGTGGTCCGCCGGCACGCCGCCCGTCGTAGCGTCGCGTAGATCCGCGGCCTCGCCCTTCCTGCTCAGCCAGCGCTCCGGGCGGAAGGCGAACGGGTCCGGGAAGCGGTCCGGATCGTGGTGCAGGGTGTACGGTGCGACGCCGACGGTGGTGCCGGGCGGGATGCGCACGCCGGCAACGGCGATGCCCGGCGACCCGGGCGGCACGAGGCGCGTGAAGCGCGCCGGATTAGCCATGCCCAGGCGGAGGCCTTCCCGGATAACAGCACGCAGGTAAGGGAACGTCTGCAGGTCGGTGACGGCGCCGGCGTTACTCTCCTGCGCCTCCTGCTTCAGGCGCAGCAGGACGTCCTGGTTGCGGGCGAGATGGAAGAGGATAGTGGCCAGCATGAGGGCGGTCGAGTCGGTGCCGGCGAAGAGGACAGCGGCGCACTGGGCGGCCGTC
The DNA here is from genome assembly GCA_022204955.1 of Macrophomina pseudophaseolina. NCBI lineage: Eukaryota > Fungi > Ascomycota > Dothideomycetes > Botryosphaeriales > Botryosphaeriaceae > Macrophomina > Macrophomina pseudophaseolina. The sequence goes on from JAJJID010000065.1 coordinate 103,200, forward strand.
TCGCCCGCGGGAATGCCTGCTGCGAGGAGACGCGACTGGTACGTCTCGCTGGCATCCGCTTCTTCCTTGATGCTCTTGTCCTTTCGCTGCGTGGCTTCTTCGACTAGCTTGCCGACGAAGTCGTCCACGCGTGCAGCAGAGGCGCTCATGGCCGGGGTCGCATTCCACCACTGACTCAGGTTGAACAAAAGGGAGAATAGACGCTTGGGTAAGAGAGAAAATCTGCTGAACGCGACTATGGATAAGATGAAGGGCGTGATGGAGAGCTTTCCGGCGTGAGGGCCCGCTCTAGTTGATAATTCAGGTGGCTCGGCCAGCCCGCCCCATTTTTTACTGAAGAGGAATCCAGAGACCACATCAATCGACAAACGGGCCGACAGGTCCAAAATATCAACCGGGCGACCATTCGCCTCCTTCCGGCGGCGGCGGAAGAGTTCGATGAATTCGTCAATACTGCATGCGATGGTGCCGGAACTGCCCGCAGTGCTGGCGGAGCGGATGCGGTTGGGCGCGAAGAGAGGCAATACAGCCTTTGCGCGCGCGTCGCGGTACGTTGGATCCAGGGACGAGAAGATAGTCCTAATCGGACCCAAGTCGAAGTTTGAATAACGGACGTCTTTGGGCAGGCCGCCTCCAGTAACGTAGATGGTCTGTATGGCTGCACCATCTGAGATTGATACCGAGTTAGGAGCAACGCGCAGAATGGGTGTGTTGAGCTTGCGGTGATAGTGGGCTATGATTCGACATTCAATGCCGAGGTAGCAGACGGTATAGAGCCAGAGTGACGTGACTCGTGCAAGGAACGGCCCGGGAATCTGCGCGAGAGGATGTGCGTAGGCACGGCAGGCCAACGGGATTACCAGGGCTAGGCCGAGCAACAGTGAAGCGGCTGCCGGCGCCTCTTGCACGGCAGAAACAACTGTTTGCACCAGAGGCATGTCGCGACGCGTCTGTCAAGCTTCGTTTAGGATTCTAAGCCAGCGGAGTTCGCCTTTTCTGCATGCCGGCCGTTCAGTTCGCTCTACTCGGCGCCGAGCGTATGCTCACTTCGTCCCAGTCCTATCGCTTCGGTCATGCCAACCCTGAAACCCCCGTCAGGCCACGTTCTGACTGGAGTAACAAGCACGTGATCAAACGGCACCGAGTAAATCTGGCCACTGGCCGGACAAACACGATAGCCCCGGACTATACCAGTGAGCAGAGGAGTTAAGCATCGGAGATTTCGAGTACTTCCGGCTGACAAAGAGACCGATTTGGGGATAATAACCCTCGCGGGGAGCGCCACTTCCGAGGCCTCCATCTATCAGTCTCCAGCGCAGCGCACAAGCATTTCCTTCCCGCCTCCAAGCATACGCACAGACAAATTTCCCCATTCAATAATGGCCTTCCCATACAAGAAAGCAGTCGTCATCGGCGCTACCAGCGGTATCGGCCTCGAGCTCGCCCAGCGCCTCGTTGGCCAGGGTGTATCGGTCATTGCCGTGGGCAGGCGTCAGCAGAGACTTGATTCCTTCGTTGCCAGCGCCGGCCCGGGCAAAGCCTACGGCTACCAGTTCGACCTCGCCAAGATCGAAGAGATACCAAGCTTCGTCAAGCGGTATGTGCGCAAGTGATGTTCGTGGGCGGAGATCATCCGCCCTCGTGACCCTCTCGGCCAGCCTGCGGCCCTTTCACCCCCCACGCCCGCCCCACGGATACGCGGAACTGACTCTCACATCGCTCGGAAACAGCATCACCGAAGCACACCCAGACCTTGACAGCGTCTTCCTCAACGCCGGCGTGCAGTATGTCATGGACTTCAGCAAGGCTTGGACCGTCGACATCTCCAAGATCCAGCACGAGATAACCGTCAACTACATCAGCATGGTCTCACTGACGCACTCCTTCATCCCCTTCTTCCAATCCAAGCCCTCTGGCAGCAAGTCGGCCCTGATCTAGTAAGTGTTATAGCAGCAGCAGCAGCAATCCGATACCACTTGATTCAAAAAAAACGCTAACCACCAAACCCCCCTTCCCACCATCCAGCACCACCACGAGCCTCATGTCCGTGCCCTATCCCATGGTGCTCAACTACTGCGCCTCCAAAGCGGCGCTGCACTCCTTCATCCTCAGCGTGCGCGAGCAGCTCAAATTCGCCAAGACCCCTGAGGGCAAGATCAACCTGATCGAGCTCGTGACGCCGCTTGTTCAAAGTAAGCCTCTTTGCTCCCCCTCATTCAAAAAGAAAACAAAAAAAAGGAAAAGGAAAAAAAATAAAAGAACCGCCACTTCTAACACGGCCATCACTAGCCGAGCTCCACGACGGCCAGCAAAACTGGGGGCCGGACTTCAACCCGGGCATGCCCGTCTCCGAATTCGTCGAGGCCGCGCTGCAGGGCTTCGCGGCCGGCGACGAGACGGTGGCGGTCGGCCACGCCAAGGGCGTCTTCGACGAGTTCGAGGAGGTCAAGGGGAAGCGCGTGGGCCCTGCGTGGGAGATGGTGAGGAAGAACATGGGAAAGGCGCATCTTTTTGATTAAGAAGCAAGCGGGGGGAGGGCGATTTGATTGTGTGCGGGTGGGAGCCAGTGTGGTAGTAACTGCTCGTTGTTGTTGTTGTTAATCCGTCACTCGGCTCTTTTTCCATTCCCCTTGCGTGGTGAAAGTGAAGAAGTGACTTTTGGATAAAAAGCGCCTTGCAGACAGACTACCATACCAGAAATTCTCTGTGGAGCCTGATTCACGAATTCAATGTTGATGTTGTGTGTAGGGAGTGAGAAGCACTGGTCCGAAATGTCATGGATTTGTCTGGACACTTGCGTCCGGAGGAATGCTTCCACTCATAATGGTGGAGGCAGGCTGTGCTCGTAATTGGATAAGTGTTATGGCGGCAACTAATTGCAAGCTTCATGCAATCTACCGATAACTTTTTAGTTTTACGTCGATGGTAGTGTGCATGAACTGAAAGCGCAGGTGACGCTGAAGCTGAATCATGCTAGCATGCTGTGACTGCAACCAATCCTGAAATCTATATCCTACAGCCGCGCAAATAAATCCGCCACGACACTTCAAGGGACAATAGCTCGGAGGCGAGCACAGCGTACAATCTAACCACTAAGCCACGCTGACCAGCTTGTATACATCCAAAGAACACGAAACATAATAAAAGGAGCGTATCTGCTTCTCACGTCCGCTCACAACACATCAAGCTATCAGGTTCCTCCACACAGGACCGATACCGAATTAAAGCCATAGTGGAGGGCCCTTCTTCTCAAACCGTTTAGGCCACACCTACTCATTATTAGCTAGCCAGTCATCAGCCGTGTCATAGTCCCAGCAGGCGAGCGGCATGTCAGCGAAGCTTACAAACAGAAGCTACGATAGGCCATATAGAGTCCAACATTGCATGTGCGGAGATTCACTTAACAAGCCTCAAACAGTACAATAAATTAAACTAACCCTAATCAAGAGAGCCCCACCCTACCAGCCAAAAACTTATATCCCTTGCTTACAACGCCCCAGCCCTCCCCCTCCCCCCTGGCCACCCCGCCATACAGATCAAACAAATGCACCGCCCCACCACCGACCAACTCCAACCTCGCATCAACACCTCTCTCCCTCAGCGCATCGTACGCACTCTGCGCCTGTTGCCATGGAATGAGGTCGTCCGCGTAAGGGTGTACGATGAATGTCGGGACGGGTGCGTAGGCGCCGTTGCGGATCTGCGCGAGGGGACTAATGCTTCGGACGAGATCAGAGTCCAACGGCTCACAAGGAGACTCGAGCGCTTCCATCCCGCGGAGCAGCGTGTGCAGCGTGCGGCCTTTCCAGTTCATGTACAGAGCGATGCGCGAGCGGGGATCGGTGGGCGAGAGCCAGCCGCCGATGGCGTGGCCGCGGTGCTTGGGCACGTTGTACGCGGTGATAGGGTGCGGGTAGGTGCCCTCTTGTAGGTCGTTGCTGTCGCCACCGTCTAGCGCGGCGGCCGCCTTTTCGGAGCCCTTGGGAATGTTGGGTCGAGTCCAGAAGCTGTCCTCGTAGTCCCACGGACAATAGAAGGCAAGGATGGCGTTAGGGGCGGCGAGGCCGTGCTGCGGCGCTGTCCAGCCAAGGCTCAGCGCAAGAGTTCCGCCGGTGGACCAACCGACCGCTACGACTTTGTCTCCGTCGGGATGGATGTCCGGTCGCTGCAATGACAGGTTCGGGAGGGTTTGGCGGGCCCACTGCAGCGCGTCGCGGACGTCTGTCATTGGTCCTTCGGGAAGTGTCACTTCTGGGCAAAGGCGATAATCTACACTGATTGGGAGAAAGCCGGCGTCCAGCATCAATTGTGTTTGTCTCGGCCGGATGTCCTTGCGTGAGAGCATGACGTGGCCACCGCCATGAATCATCAGGGCTATTGGCAGGGTATGCGCATTAGCAGACGGTGCGTGGAGCAGTCTCGGGTTTCGCCTCACCAATGGGCCGCTTCACACCTGTCTGGTCGAGTTTGGCGGGGTAGTAGACGTCAGCATAGAGCGTGTTTGACTCGGTTTCCTTGAACGGGATCGTTTCCATCGAAGCTTTTTCGCAGCTGGTGATTTGCCCTGCTGGCAACGCACATCCGAGGATCACTCTCAATTGGTCCGACTCGACGCTGTCACCGCGGCTCCAATCCACATGCTTGAATCCAGCTCGAGTCAAACTCGACTCCCAAAAGCTCTCGTGGGCAAGCACGTGTTTCCGGCCGTCATTGAACAGCCACCAACCTTCGATGAGACCGAACACGAGATCGAACCAGAAGAGGTTCCTCGTAAGCTCCACCAGGCAGAGGATACCATCAGGGCGTAAAGTCTTGCGGATATTGGTGGTTGAGTTGACGAGACTCTTGGTGGCATGGATGCAGTTCGTCGAGATGACAATGTGGTATTGGCCCAGAAGATGCTCAGGCGGCGTCTTCTCGATGTCCACCACCATGTACTGCATGCAATCGTGCTGGGCAAATTTGCGCTTGGCGGCGGCAACGAGAGATGGGGAGAGGTCGGTGAATGTATAGCTGAAGGGCACGCCCAGCTGCACAAGGCGCTCGACCAGAAACTTAGTGGTGCCCCCGGTACCGGCACCAAGTTCCAAAATACTTATCGGCTCGCTGGATTTGTATTTCCCGAACAGCTCCGTCAGAAACTTAGCCAGCAGCATAGTGCCGCTCTCGAACATGGGAGCGTGCGTGTACACATTCTCAAGTATCCGCTTGCTTTCCTTGTCACCAAAGATGAGGTGGATGGGATCAACTTTGCCGGATAGGCAATCAGCAAGCTTTGAGCCAGTCGTGTTGAGCAATCTGTGCTCCCAGGCGTGTTGCGGGAAGTCGTTCAAGATCCGCTCAAAGAGCACTTTAGATGGAGTAGTGGGACACGGTTTCGATGATCTAACAGGCTCACTGCCGTCGAGTGTGACAAGGCCAGCCTCTTCGAGGAGGGCGTAAAATTGGTTCATGACTTTGTCGTGCTTTGCAATGTGGGGAACAGGGGGAAGTCTCTCCCCAGCTTTGCAGGAGCTTAAAGAGCAGCCGAGCTGCTCGAACGCTTCGATGACATAAGTTGCGACTAGCTCGGCCTGGCGCGGATACGCAATCGTACGGAAGTTCTTGAACCCAGTCTCAGCGGCGAAAACGTCATAGTCGCCACGCACCTCTGAAAAGCACTCGGCAGCACTTTCGGAGAAAGAGACAGTGGAAGTGCTACCGGAGACTACCGCGGCAGGTCTTGTGGACAGCTGCTTCGGTACATGTTCTTCGGGCTTTGAAATAGCTGTTGATTGCGCGATGGCTGGAGCAGCATGGGGAGCAATCAATTTGGCAAGGCCCTCGAAAGTCAGTTCGGGCGTCAGCTGAGAGGGATCCACTTTGGTGCCAAAAGCTTGTTCGATATCGCTGCAAAGCTCCATGCTAAGCAGCGAATCTATCCCAGCGTCGCCAACGGTCATGTCCATAGACAGGGTCTCGAGCTCGAGGTGGGAAGCGACCAACTTGCCAAGCTTGGCAAGAATGTCTTCGCCATCATCTCCGGGCACGGGCTCCGGGGTCGTCTGGCCAGACTCAACGTAGCTACTGCTCTCAGAGTCGCTGCTATACGTGTCTGAGCTCGCGACGTCCTCTTCAGGGCCAATTAGCTGACAGAGCGACGCTATCGTCTGAGCTTGCTGGAATCTCTCCGCTGATATCTGTACCCCGAACCTATCTTTGACTTCCCCCAGGAGCTCAGTAATCATGAGGGAATCAATTCCCAACTCATCAAGTGCAGAATCTCCGGTTATTTCTTCAGCAGGGATATCAGCCACCTCCTGAAGCAGCTTCTGAATAGCAGCAAGGTTGGATAACGCACTGGACTGACGTTTTTGAGGCTTGGAGGCTGCAGGATGACGAGTAGGGGTGGTTGGAGGACCAGGCGCAGTTTTGCGGGTGGGTGGTGCCGTCGCAGAGTTTCTCCTCGACAAAACCTTCGTCAGTGAGCTGATGGCGACCTGGGTGAAGCGGACGCCGAGGATGGTCAATGCCAGGGTCTTAGTATCTGCGTCAAACACAAAGATATCGCTGAATGCCTCGTTGGCAGAGCCAGTGCGGTCGACGTTGGAGAAGACAAACCAAGACCTTTGCGGCGTGCCAGAACGGCGGAAGGCGGGACCTAGCTGGATTTGCTGGATCTGGGTGCACACGAACACTTGACCTTCTGGAATGTGGTTGAGGCTATTAATATGCAGGCCCGCGACCTGAAGGAAATTATCAATGGCGATGGGGTCGCACTGGTTGCCCTGGAGAGGCACCAAGGGGGCAGGTACTTCAACCATTCCGGCGACTTCAGGCCCACGAGCAGCCACGGATGTGACGCCGCGGTAGTAAGGGGCATAGTCGACAACTTCAGAGAAAACCTTGTACACGACAGCTCCCCGTAGCGATTCGACGTCCGCCCGAGCAAGCAGCTCCTCGCAGCGTGATGAGCGTACGAGACGGCTATACCGGGCGAAGTCGGATGCGACGGCTGCACTATTGGCAGGCTGAAGCTGCACGGTGCCTGCGGCATGTTCCGAGAACGACGACCCACTGCCGCTACTAGAACCACTGCTCAGCGAAAAGCGCCAGCTGTCTGAGCTTCCAGAGACACGGTCAAGGCGCAGGGCGATGGTCCTGCGCGCATCCAGCCCTAAAGGCGCGCGGATGTCGAGATTGGTGACTCGTGAGATAAGAGATGATGGGTCAGCGCCCATGAGGCTAACAGCAGCACGGGTAGCCAGCTCTAGGTACAGCGATGCCGGGCACAGGCTGTTACCCAGTACGGCGTGGCCAGACACAAAGAGGGCGAATTCATCGCTGCGGGGATCGATGATGAAGCGCGCTGTCTTGCCGTCACGGGAGGCGAGTGCAAGCAGCTGAGGCACTGCTGATGCTGGCTGTGGCAACGGCTGGCCTGACTTGTCCTCCGCTCCGAAGCCCTCCTTGAACTCTAACCAGTGATGCGACTTGTCGAACTGGTAAGGCGGCAGCACAACGCTGGCAGGCTGGACCACGGGTGCGCCATGAAGAGGCCAGAAGCGCACGGGTTGGCCCGCTCGCCAGAGGGAAGCCGTGACGTCTGCAAGTCCGTGCAAGGGATCGGAGTGCGAGGCCAGCGAAACAGGGTGGAAGCGATGGTTGACGGCAGAGGGGCCGAGAGCGGCGCGAGCGATGCGGACAACGGGAGTGTCGGCCCCGGCTTCAAGCCACAGGCACGGGCCGAGACGGGCAGACAGCCGCTGCACGGCTTCGGCGAAGAAGACTGGCTGCCGTGTCTGCTCGGCCACAAGCTCAGCTGTGGGTGAAGCACCCCAGCTGGATGCTGATGAACACGTCTCCAGCGGAATGACGGGCATTTTGAAGACGAGTCCTTCCGCTAGAGTTTTCAGTTGCGGCGTGATGGCGTCTGCCAGCCGGCAGTGGTAAGCATGCGTTATGTGTACGCGAGTCGCCCTCACCGGCCGGTCCTGGCGGGCTAAGTCGGTCTCTAACGCAGAAATAGCATCCGTTGGGCCAGCAAGCACATGACGATGTGGTCCGTTGAAACAGGCGACATCGAGGCCACTTCGCGCTGCCAGAGCCTTGGCTGTGGCTTCGTCCGCCTCAATGGCAAGCATGGCCCCGGCGTCAGTACCCCAATGAGCTTGCATGAGAGATGCACGCCCGGCTACCAGACGCATTGCGTGCTCCAGAGACAGAGCTCCCGACACGCAGAGCGCTGTAGTCTGGCCGAAGCTGTGGCCGATGACCGCCTTCGGCTGAAGCCCACACTCCATCCACGCCATGGCGGCGGCATACTGGAGCGCAAAAAGCCCAGCATGAAGCGTTACGAGGTCGTCGACCGACTCACGCTGGAAGATGGCTGGGAAGAGGGTTTGCCCATGCAGCTCACGCAAAAGGGCGTCGCAGCGATCCACATACTTGCGCAGGACGGAGGACTCACGATACACCGACTCGGCCAGACCTACGGCCGGCGCGGACTGGCCGCCAAAAACGAGGACGGCGGGCAGCCGCGACGGCGGATTGACAGCAGATGTGAGCGGTGACGTCAGCTGGGCACGAAGATCGGCTTTGGATGTGGCAGTGGAAGCCCAAAGCACGGGAAGGCTGTGGTCTTGGCGACGAGCGAGTGCGGCGGCCACATCCCGCACAGAGATGTCCGGATTTTGATCGAGAGAGCGGACGAGAGCGGCAGCCTGAGCCCGCAGGCTGGTTTGAGAGTGGGCGACGAGGGCCACTGGGGCTGCGGAAAGGTCTCGAGAAGGGGGCGATTGAGCTCGGGGCCGAGGGGGCTCGCAGACGAGCAAAGCGGCGTTGCTGCCGGCAGCACCGTAGTTGTTGATGCACGCGGCGCGGAATCCAGGGCTCCACGCGGAGGCAGCTTGCGGAATGGCCATGCGCGATGGAGCAAGCGGGGGGATGCGCGGGTTGAGGGCACGGAAGCCAGCCAGGGGTGGAATGACTCCATGCTGAATCATGAGAATGGCCTTGATCAGGCCTGCCACACCCGATGCTGCCTCGGCATGGCCAATGTTGGCTTTGACGGAGCCCAGATGGAGGGTACGCGTGCGACTGGCACCTCCAAAGACTTCGCGAACGCTTGCAAGCTCGATGGGGTCTCCGACGGGAGTACCAGTGCCGTGAGCCTCGACGTAGGTGACGTCGGCGGGAGCAATTCCAGCGCCAGCAGCAACGCGGCGGAAGAGATGGGCTTGCGACGACGCATTGGGAACGGTGATGGGCGAGTCGCGCGTGTTTTGGCCGACGCCCGAGGCGGCAATGACAGCCAGCACATCGTCGCCAGCGGTAAGGGCATCCGACAGGCGCTTGAGCACAACGACGCCGGCACCCTCGCCCCGGCCGTAGCCATCAGCCGCGGCATCAAAGGCGGTAGAAACGCCGCGAGGGCTGAGGAAAGAAGCGGCGCCGAGATTCTGGTACAGGCGGGGGCTGGTGATGACATTGACGCCTCCGGCCAAGGCGGCGGAGCACTCGCGGGCGCGGAGGGCAGCACAGGCGGTGTGGATGGCGACGGCCGACGAGGAGCAGGCCGTGTCGATGGTGACCGAGGGGCCGGTCCAGCCAAAGAAGTGGTTGACGCGGCCGCCGACGAAGGCGCGCAGCGTGCCGAGCGCGGAGAAGGCCGAGGGCTGGTGCGCGCCGACGTTGTCGTCGTAGTCGACCGAGCCGACGCCAACCCAGCACCCGACGTCGCGCGGGCGCGCGCCCAGCGTCTCGTCTAGCAGGCCGCCGGCGAGGGCGGCCTCGTAGGCGACCTGCAGGAACAGGCGCTGCTGCGGATCCATGGCCGCCGCCTCGCGCGCCGACGCGCCGAAGAAGCGCGCGTCGAAGGCATCGGCGTCGTCGATGAAGCAGCCGCGGTAGGCCCCGCGCTTCAGCGACCGGCGCAGGCGGGCCGGGTCGAAGCGCGAGGCCGGCAGGTCGCGCGCCAGAGACGCGCCTTCGCGCACCACCGCCCGCCAGAACGCGTCCGCCGACGCCGCGCCCGGAAACCGGCACGACACGCCCACCACCGCGACCGCGTCGCCAGAGAGCGCGTAGGCCGGCACCTCCAGCGCCTGCACGCGCACGCCTTGCTCTTGCAGCGCCCGCGGCACGCAGTCGACCAGCCCGGCAGCGAGCACCGTGGCGCCCTCGCCCCGCTCCAGCCCGCCCGCCGCCCGCTCCACCGTCTGGTGCCACGCCGCCTGCTCCGTCAACAGCGACCGGATTGCCACCTCGTGGGGCAGCCGGCTGCCAATTTCCTCTCCGTCAATGTTGGTCCGCAGCGGCACCCGCGGTCTTTCCCTGGCTCCGGCTACGTGCAGCTCCGCCCGCTGCTCGGCGAACCGCACCAGACGCTCAGCATGCTCGGTGTGCACCGTGCTGTGAAATCGCCCGGCCAGCGCGATCGCTTTCGCCGTGATGCCATGCGCTGCGAGTTGCGCTACCACCGTCTCTGCCGCCGCCTTGGGCACCGTGGCCGTAGCCGCCGACGCATCCGAGACGACTGAGATGTATGCCTGGCGAGATCCGTCAGCGCCTGTCCCCCAGGCAGAGGCCCTTCCACACTTACGTCTGGATGTGCTCGCAGCACTTTCGACACCGACTCGAGGCTGTGATCCGCCTTCCAGCGCAGCGCGAGGCTCACCGACCCGTGTGCTGCCTCGTCGAGGGCCACGTACGCTCCGATACACACCGCCAGCCGTAGTGCTGCTGCTGCTCGATGCTGGAAGTCTCTGATGTCCTTCGAGTACGCCAGCGCAGCAGCGCTCAAGAAGCCCGTGCAAAATCCCTGGACTCCCGCGCGTGCGCTGTTGGCGAGCGTCTCCTCGTGATACTGGTCATGTTCCGCGTAGTCGAGATACTGGATTGCGTGGATGACGACGGTCAGCGGGGTGGCAACAATGGCCGATGGCGGATCTTCCCCTGCCCATGGCGCTCCATCAATCAAGGTTGCCCGCAGCGCTGCCAAGGCGTCCGCCCCGGCAATCTGGGCCAAGCGAGCGTCTTGCTCAACCAGCACATCCCAGAGTCGTGGAAGGTCTTTGATGGCGTTGCTCAGCACCGCCAGCCCTGGCTTGTTGAGAAGATGAGACCGCAGGCGAGCCGTCTGTTCGGTCGTTGGGCGCGGCGTTTGCGGCCCGAAGAGGATGAGCGAAGGCATGCGAGCCATGCTGACCGGAGGGTGTGATGTTGATGGTACAAGAACGACCGTTGAAGGTCCGTTTGACAGTTGATGATGTCTGCCGTTCGGTTCAGTTGCCGCATCAGCGTTATATCAACGGCGAACAAGAAGGTAGGATTTGACTATCAGCACAAGCCTTCGCCCGGTAGGATTGGCGTCATCAGAGATACGGCCACCTGGCACCAGATGCCTGCCGTTCCGCATAGCCAGGGTCTCTTACTGATAGGACTCAGCAGCTCCACCGTCCACCTGGTGGTCCTGTCCGTCCGCAGGTCCCGCGGCACTCGAGTTTACTCGGATCCGCTCTGGGCCAGCTTGCCACAGATCGAACATGTATGCAGGAAGGGCAAGTTCGGCAATCTCACAAGTTTACGTTCTCACTGTCCCGAATGTCGTTATCATGCACCATAGCCAGATCCATCGTACTCTCCCGGGCCTTTCTTGCACCTCGCCTACCTCTGCTTGGCGTCATGCCTATGAGTCGGATGCATGCAACTTGGGTTTTTCGCTCACTATCCGGACATTCCATCTCTTTTAGACTCGATGCTTAAAGATCCAACTCGGATTCACGGCTCCAGAACGAGAGGTATCCATTGCAAAGAGCCTTGCCCACCACTGCGCACACCATGTGATGCGTGCCACGAAGCCAAGGTGGAGTGTACCTCGAACAGCAGCGCCACTTCCTACGTTCGCTACGAGATTGCAACCGCAGCCCTCATCTGCCCTTCCGCTGCACTCCTAATGCAAACGCAAGAGGTCCACCTCAACGGAACCGCACCCGAGGCCATCTGCCACCAACGGCATGCATCAGACGCCCACACTCGACGAACGGAGCCTCCGCCAAGCCGAAAACGCGGCTTTTCCATGCGGCGACAGCCCTCCCCCGTACGGACAATCATCTCACTCCCTCTCCGCTCCCTCCCTCGCCCTCAACCAGGAACTCCTCTTCTCCGCCACCGCACCGGAAGCTCCAGCCTCTGTGGCGGCAGCAGCCCATCCCCCCCCACGCGGTCACGCCCCTCGCCGCCCTCAACCCGCCGCCGCCCTCACCAACCATCAAATACTCAGCGCCGCCGCCCACCGCCCTCCCCCACCCCTGCGCCTGCGTCCCCACCCTCATCCACGCCTCCTCCGCGCTCCTGCACCAACCCCTCCCCTCCCGCCCCGACGCCCTCCTCCTCCACGCCAGACACCTCCTCGTCCCCGTGCGCGCCTTCGTATCCTGCCACGCCCACCATGCCGACGACGCCTCAGCCCCGCTCCGGGCCCTCTGCCTCCTCAGGCACGTCGTCCGCCTCTACCGCCGCTGCTCCCGCCTCGTCGCAACGCCCGAGCCCTCCGCTCCGCCGCTGCTACCTGCCGTCCGCCTTGGCGGGTACGTGGTGCGAGACAAGTGGGAGACGCGGGCTGTGTATTGTGCGGTGATTGTCCGGGGGGTGGCGCGGGCGAGGGTGCTTATGGAGGCGGTGGAGGAGAGGGTGGCTTCTGTGAAGGAGGGTCTTTATGGTTTTTCGGAAGGGGACGGCTGATCTAGATGGCTTGTATGCTTGTTTAGAGGTCCTTTCTTAGCTATCACGGAGATAATGTTTTTTTTTTCTTTTGTATACTTTACGGTGCTATTACGTAGTCATAATTCAGTTGAAGTCGGAAGCGTGAGTGGTACTTGCGGAATGGTGCCCTGCTAGGTGAAAAGCCCTGGTTGTTGCGATATGGGACATGGCGGCGAGCGCGCACAGAAGCTTCAGCGGTGTCATTATGTAAAAATTCGATGTTACTGATGACTGTTGTTATTGTGTGGATGAGTGCGTCGAACTGCTGAAGCTCGCAGCCAAAGGCCGATGGTTTCGCGCTGCAAAGGTGCGCGACGAGACAAAAATCAGTGGCCGACATTTCGTGAGCACAAGCGACAAGTGGAGATACATCAGGTGAACATGTTCACTATTTGGATTCCACAGCTATTCTGATCAAAGTAAATACTATTTCCTGGGTTTTCACTGGTTCATGCAATGCGCCGCAGTAGTCAAACTGTAACAAAAAAAAAAGAAAAAACGGGATCCGCAATATATTTCATGCTTTGTCCATCCCTTATTGCATCTCAAAGATACTTCGAAGGTCGAGCTGACTTACTCTACTTCTGTAAAGCCGCCTAGCAGTCATTCACTCAGCTGAAACCAATGCGGGAACCTCCTCGTGCCTTTTGATCCTGACCTTCAACCCCCTCTGCTTGAAGAACCAAGAGTTCTCGCAGACGAAGGACTTGGGATCAATGAGGTCAACCTGAAATATGGTATTATTAGTTCCCGTTTTCTCGCGAAGACAATGGGAGTCAATCGTGATCGAGGCTCACATCATAGTTCAGGACCAACGTCGCAGTCAGCTTCTTCATCTCAAATATGGCCAGATGCTTCCCCAAACAAACGCGTCGCCCAGCGCCAAACTACCATCCCAAATGATGGGTTAGCCGAAAAAGAAAACGATTCATAAAAAAAAAAAAAGGTAGCGTCAAAGCCAGAAGACGGAGCTTGCACTCACCGTCATAATACTCCCCTCCAGCCTCCTCCTCTGCTCCTCCCCCACCTCGATCCACCTCTCCGGCCGCCACTCCTCCGCATCCTCGCCAAACGTCGCGCGATGCCTATTCGCGACCCACGGACTCATGCCGACGACGGTGCCGCCCGGGAACCACCTCCCCGCAATCACCATCCCGCCCGCCGGCACGACGCGCTCGAGCGGCAGGCAGAACGGCGGGTGCAGGCGGGCGGCCTCGAGCACGCACGCGTCGAGGTACGGCAGGTGCTGGATCTCGCTCCAGCGCGGGTAGGGGTGCGAAGCGCCGGCGGCGACCAGCTCGGCGCGGAGCGCGGCGAAGGTGCGCGGGTGTGCGGTCAGGTTGAACCAGGCGGTGCGCAGGACGACGCCGGTCGAGTCGGAGCCGGCGATGACGTTGGAGAAGGTCCAGGCCGTGACGGCCCAGGGCGGGATGGCGGCGTTGGTCTGCTGGACGTGCATGAAGCGGGCGAGCATGTCGCGGTGCTGGCCCGGTGCGGCGGGGTCGTTGTCCTCGCCGGCGGCGGCGTCTTTCTCCCCCTCCTTCTTGGCCTCAGCGGTGATGCGCTCGTTGATGAAGTCGCCGACGATTTTGAGGATGGAGAAGCCGGTGGTGGTGCGGCGGAGGAGCGCGGTCCAGGAGTTTTTGTACCAGAGCTCGTCGAGCCAGGGGATCTGCGTCATCTGAAGGGGTAGTCGTCAGTTTGGGTTCGTTCCGTGGGAAAAGAGGGCGGGGGGAATTTGAGACTGGGGTATGCCTACCGGTGCCGCTGTTTTCATGTACGTCCAGATGGTGGCGAGAACGTTCTTCACGTCCTGGCCTGTCTCGAGGAACCCGTAACGCTTTGAAAACGTCAGAGTGCCCATCACATCAAATGCAAAATACTGCAGCCAGTCCCCAAGGTCAAAGACCTGACCGGACTTAGCAAAGCGCTCATCGAGCTGCTTGCACGTGATCTCCAGGACCTCGTTGACGAAGGATTCATAAGTGACGACGCTTGACATTGAGAAAAGTGGTGCAATGGGGTTTTTGATTTGTTTGTGCAGCTTCTCATCCCGGGTGTTGAAGACGGCGGGCAATGCCCCTCCCGTTTTGGTATAGGGCATCAAGGTTCTGTAGAAATTGCTCTAGAGTGCCAAGACAGTATCCCAGATTAGCCGTCTCTCTGAGGAGGTTTGCAGAGGTTCTACCATATTAATTTACCTTTGGAAAGCCCGGACGCATAGGGTAGACTGTCGGGATGAGGGAAGGATCGCCAATGGAGACCATATTAGGTCCGAACCGCACGAAATCACCATGCTTCTCATGCATCTCCATGTGGATCTCGTGAGCACGCCCGCTCTTGACCCAGAATACACGCTGAAAGTTGGTGATCTTGGCCCAGAAGGGGCCAGGGATGCTCCGTAGCCTCCACCATGTGCGCAACAACTGGAGGAACCCCAGCAGGAGCAAAGCTGATGTCACCAGGTAAAAGCTTGGCGGCATTGTGGTGAGTGTGAGCGGGGAGACCAAGGCGATGAGAAGAAGCGAGGGCGTCTATTCGAAGACTTCGTTGCTGGATCGGCGCTTATGCTTGATGAAGATATGTTCCTCATGTTTCTGATAAGCCTTCCGCTTTCCGTCATGGAAGAGGCGGCGAGGTGCGAGCCTGATTCCTCTTTTCCTTCTCTTTCATCGACACCGAGTAAATTGGGATCCGAGTATACTCCAGCACTAACACTACACCGGGTAATTATGTGCCCTACCAAATGCATCGGATGATTAGAGGCCGGTAATGATTGCACCTGACGGACAGTTTGTATGATAATACATACCTTTTACGCGGAACATCGTGGACCTTGATGCGCGGCGTTGCCAGCCGTCGGCTTCGGGGGTGGCGCGTACTTCCGCCCGAACTCCGGAGAGCCTCACTTCTTTCAGGCACCCATTCCTGGCTTTCTTTACTGTGCAATTCTCTTCGAGCTGCTGTGGCTCTCTTGCGTCGGCTTAACTGCCACGGAGGGAGGTTAAGGCGAAAGCTCCCAGACTTTATCTAGTTTCGCTGCTACGAATCATTTCGCCGAGGGCATCTTCGCTTACAGAGGCCGCTGAATGGCTTACCAACGTGGAGTCTGCATAGGCGAAACGGCAACACGAGTCAACAGATTTACCAAAATTAAAGAAAATCGACAACAATTCGATGTGTGGTTTATCCACTGACCGCAGCTTTGAGACGCAGTCCGAGTAGAGCGGGCCCGTGGGTGCAAGGGCTTGGATGGCGTTACGAGTTGAGCATGAAAACTTCCAAGTCGTTAGCATGATGCGGGGGCAGTCGCCTTGTGTTTGAGCAACTAGTTACTCGGGCAGGAGCGCACGGAACGCAAAGTTTCGCTTCCTCGTTCTGCTGTACGCGGGCTGTTTTGACTGCATCCGGTCAATGACTCGTCGCAAAGGCGAAGGTGGCAAAGGCAAGCAGTCCTTCCCGAGCCGCAAAGCTTGCTTGGTCTTTGTAAGCCTTCTAGTGGTTCCCCACGCTAAAGAGGCTTTCTTGAGCCTGCTACATCTATAGCCAATCACGACCCTACCGAAATTCCATGTTACATTAGAGACACCCATGTTCTATTCTAACGCCTACTAGTCGCATCTAGTATACCTATAATGCCCCGTTAGTGTACTAAACCGCTAGTTTTACTTACTAAGGGGGCTTAGTAGGTGCACCGGATGCGACCGGTAGGTATTAGGGTAGAACACGGGTGTCTCTAAAATAAGGTGGAATTTCGGTAGGGTTGTGATTGGCTCTCGATGTAGCAGGCTCAAGAAAAGCCCCTTTAGCGCGGGGAACCACCGGAAGACTTCCACAACCGAGGCTTATGACCCTACCTCTATAGTCTACCATGTAGCCAAGCTCTTATGGCCATTATCGCACAGATGCGCCGGCGCGATACTGGTACCCTGTTCATGATAGAGCAACTCGAGAATTCCCCATATCCATCTGGGTGGTGACCTGTGCACGGCGAATGTTCCCATAAGCGGGGCAAGTATCCGGACTGACAACATCCGGCCTCGCAGTGCGACGCTTGTGAGAGCACACGCGTGTGTCAAGCAATAGCTTAGCGGCTTAGCGGAGGCTTCTTCTGAGAGCCAAGATTAGGCGCACATGACGATAAAGCTAAGCCCACTGTAAAACAATGCAAGTCATGAACCCTACTCTGTAGGCACATTGTAGACCCTGTAATGTACTCGGTCTCGACTCCACCCAATAGAATGAAGCCTTAGGCGCGCACGCACCATGAGGATCTCGATGAATAGCTGAGGTCTGCCTCGCCCTGAATCGCCTTGGCATCACCGCGCCACCTCACTGGTCCGCTCACGGACATCACCCCGGTGTACTTGAAATCCAAGTCTCAGCAGTCGGCCACTTCAGCCTCAATGATGCTTTGTGCAGCCAGAGGCGAGCTCCAGACCTGCAGCACCTTAAACCCCGCGGATCCGAGGAGGGCCCGCCACATGGTTTCGGTCCTTTCCTGACCGGCAACTTTAACCATCATGGTGAGATCATAGGCTGTAGCGTGAGGGTGAGTGCCCTCATCACGCACGACGTGGTCGTGCACCAGCAGTTTGCTGTAGCCGGGCTTCATGGCGGGCCGAAGCTGCTTCAGGATCTCACGGGCCGGTTCGTCAGACCAATCGTGTATGACGCCGTGCATGTAGTAGATGCGGGCACCTATAACGCCCAGGAAAGTTTGATGAGTCGTCTGGCGACGTGCGAAAAGGGCGGTACTCACTTTTCACCGGTTGCTCGTTGAAGAAGTCGTGGGCCAGCTTGCGCACCGCAGGCGGACAGATGGAGTTGGCCACGACGTCGGCCCTATCCTGGAGGACAACGCGCGCCGCGAGATCGGGGTGCACCCTGCAGAATTTGGACACGTCGTGGCCCACGTTGCCTCCCACGTCGACGAGAAGCACGCCTTCTGCCGCCGCGCTGTCAACGGCGCTCTGGTGGGGGTAAATGTCCAGCCAGCTGGCCTGGTGCTGCATCACACCGCCCATCATGTGGTTGAACGTCGTGCCCTCGTTTGGGTGGGCGTCGTAGTAGGCGAAAAGGTCGCCCTTCCAGCCCTTGGTGTACTGGAAGACCCCGTCCGCCGGGTCGGTCGGTGTCGCGTAGCCCGTCTTCGCCAGATACTCGGGCATTTTGTAAAAACACGGGATCAATGCATCGTACCTAGTCGAAGTGCGTCAGAAAACCCGCCACGTGCATGAGCCAAGGGCTGTGGGATCGCACGTGTAATCCACCCAGGCGCCAAAGTTGGGCTCGAGTAAAGAATCACTGAAGGCTGTCTTGCGGTAGACGCCCGGGGAAACTGCTTCCACCACATGGGTGGCTGCTAAATGGCGCAGGATCCGCTCTGCAAAGCTCCGTCAGCAATTGATGCCGGCTTTGCGGGGACGTGGCCTGAACGCCCTTACCGAGAAGGCCCGGGTCGCAGGATACGCGTACCGCATCCGCAAGCTGTGCCGCGCTCCTTGGGGGGCCTGACTGGAGGGCCTCGAACAAGCCGATATCCTTGGCTACTTTGAGCGAAGCATTGAGCGCGGTCTTGGGTGTTGTGGCCACGGTCTCAGCCAGCGATCGCTTGGATCGGAGTTTATACGCACCTGGCTCATGCAGCACCGCAGGATCGTCTCCCATGGCGACTCCAGCCGGCTGATTAGTGCATAGGCCGCGAGCAGGGCTTGGCTTCTCTCGCCATCATCGCCAAACGACGAGCGGCTCACGCCGTTGACTCCTTCGAGAACGGACTTGAGATCGCTTGGCTGCTGCATGTTGTCGGGTCGGCTATACGGTGGTTGGATCGTGGTTTGCTGTGCGTACAGTTGGCTTTCTTCTGGCTCACGCCAATCCAACAGGAGATGCGCGCCTCTTCAAGCCCGTCTATCGCATGAGGACTGAGTGCATTTGCAGGATCAAAACACTTCGTGAAGGACGACAAGGCCGAAACCAAGTAAACGACAGATCAATTGAGCATGACTGGGGACGATGCTGCCAGGTATCGGAGAGCTGGGAGGCGGATGGCCGGCCTGAGTGACGGCTGTGGCAATCCGACTACGATCGAGGCAGGCATAGGCCGGCCCCCTGCCTCCAGCCGCGTGCAACACTTACCCGCTCGAGTAGTTGCTAGCCGAAGAAAGGAACGCATCATACCGCCTTAAACCCAAGAAGGCTAATCCATTTTGGACCCCTCCTCGGCTGCACAGCCTGTTTGATATTCAGGTCCGAGCGAGAGCTCTCATCACTGCCGTCGCTGCATCCGTTCTTGAACGGCCGACAAGGGCTGCGCGGAGAATGACTCGGAGCCGCACCTGGCCGATGCAAGGCCCAGCTATACGGCGTGCATTTACAGAACACAGTTTGAAACCGTCCAGCAAAATCCCTCCACCGCACTGACTCGCATCCGCTCGCTCCGTTATCTCGCGCGCGCGCGACTCAACCCGGCTATAGCCAGAAAACCCCCCGGAGTCT
Organism: Macrophomina pseudophaseolina; assembly: GCA_022204955.1. Lineage (NCBI taxonomy): Eukaryota > Fungi > Ascomycota > Dothideomycetes > Botryosphaeriales > Botryosphaeriaceae > Macrophomina > Macrophomina pseudophaseolina. The sequence goes on from JAJJID010000065.1 coordinate 122,445, forward strand.
GGGAGTTCCGTATGGGGCAACTTGCAAGAGTCAGGCCAGCGCCTCACTAAGCCATTGCAGGAAGCGGACGTACGACAACAAGACTTGCGGTCTTGAAGCCGTCATTTCGGGGTCGTCCAGACGCCGTTCAGAAAGGCCAACCACCACTTGAGGCGAGCTCTTCGGATGATTCAGGGGTAAACCCTCGCTCCCCGGATTGCGACGGATGGTGAGGTGCCTGATACGCGCCCGATTCATGGCTTCCGCGGCGGGCTTGCAGGTGCGCGACCTGCTTATAGAAGCCTGCATCCAAGAGCCTTGGTATCCGTATTGCCCAAGCCCTTGTGTGAGCTTGTTTGTTTGACATCCGCGCGGTTGCGGAGACATGGTTCGACAACGGCGGAAGTGGACTGAAGAGGAAGATGCTCTGTTGCGGGAGGCGGTTAACAAAGGTAAGAGCATGCAGGACGGAAGGGCTGAAAAGTATGAGCTTGTCGGAAGCTTCTCATGCATGCTGATGCTTCTGCTGACATGGAGGTGCAGCAAAGCGAGAATCCCGGCCCCTCTTGTGGCGCGAATTGGCGAAGAACGTCCCCGGCCGAACGAACAAAGACTGTCGCAGGCGATGGTGGAATTCCCTCTCAGACAACATGAAGGGGCCCTGGACGGAATCCGAGGACGAGAGACTATTCCACGCCGTCCAAATGCACGGTAGCAAGTGGACAAGAGTCGCTTCTGTTGTGCGCACAAGAAACTCTGATCAGTGTGCGAGCCACTGGACCCAAAGCCTAAATCCGGACATCAACCACAGCGATTGGACCGTAGACGAGGCTAGTACACACCCACCCAACTGAGAAAATTTCTCCGGTGAAGTTCATACCGGCTGATACCAAAGGCAGGATAGGAGGCTCCTTCGCGAAGGCAGGCGGTTCGGAACGAACTGGGTTCAGATCGCGGCAGTCCATTCGCCCAAGAGGACGACTTTGTCTCTGAAGAACCGATTAACTCGGCTAAGAACCAAGTCTGGGGCAAACCCACTTCAGCAGTCGCCGGGTAGGAGGTCTCGGGAGCAGACATCTTCAAGCTGCAGCGATGCTGGATCGGGCAGGGCAGCTCGAGCACCCAGAGACGAGCAAACAGACGATGACGATGATGACGACGAAAGCAGCGATATGGATGACGAAAATGAGGAAGAAGAGTTGGTCGACTCGGTGAATCCACACTCATACTGGAACGACGATCTGATGGCGACTTCCACGGAGCAGTGGCAGAACCTAACCTCAATGCAAAAGCCTTCCACATGTGCGGGGACGGGAGCTGAAGCCAACTCCTACGTCACTTCTCCTGGAGTGGAGCAATGGATGTCAGATGCGCTGGCCTCGCCCTTGTGCCCCGAGTTATTCTCATTCAATTTCAACGGCGATGCTGTTCAGCCCGCCGCCGTCCAGCAAAATGATCCCCAGGGCAGCAAAAGCACCAGTGCCGCCCTTTCTCATGACCTTGTTGATCCCAGCCTAGCTGTGGCCGATACCACAATGGCCCACGGGGGCTTCGAGACAATACCCGGGACCTCAAATGCATCAGATGCTTCCATGATTCCTCAGTGTAGCGGTGAAGAAGCAAAAGGCGTTCAAAAGGAGAGTCTACATCGTGTCTCTGTGGATCTACTCTGTACGAACGAGCAACTTGGCACAGTACTACGCAATCTTGCTGGCTTGGCCAAGTCCGTCACCGTCAAGGTTGAGTCTTGATATAGATGGAGCTCTACTATTGGCCTGACGGCTTTGAACTCACTACTTTAAGATTTATTCTGTCACTCCTTTTCTTTTCCTTTTTTTTCTTTTCCTTTGTTCAAGAATAAGGCTGGGAGGCGTATTTAAGGTTTTATTCCACCAATGAGCCAAGCTTTCATAGCTAACATATAAGAGTATGATACATAAATGATGACATATGATAACAGCAAGTCTGTCTCTCTTCATATCACAAAAGACGATCTCAGCTAATTGTGGTGCCGTGGCCAATCATTCTCGCCCTGGCCATGATCAGCTCGACAATAGTTTTGCCTGCTAAATCTTCGCCCCTCTCACGCTGAATAACTACCAATCTTTCATCGATACAGCCCAACTCCATTGTCTATTGCCAGATGCTGCAACTCGAGGATACTTTCAGCGGCTGCATGATAGGCAGGGTCTGCGCAGGGGAAGGGTTAAGTTTACTTGGTGCCCGCGATCAAAGTACCCGGTGCCAACGGTAACGCCACAGTCATTGTACATCAATCTCTCTGCATTGGTTTACCCAGGACCAATGCCTCAAGCACCCTTGGCATGCAGCTAATCGCGGAATGCCCGGGAAGTCGCAGCCCATGGGAATAGGGGACGATCGGCGCGCCTTAATAGCAATCCGTCAAACCGCCGCAAGCACCTGCAGAGAGCCCAGTTTTCTGTTTCGTGCCAGTCTTTGATACGTTCCACACACTACGATACCCCCGTCACAGCCCCATCATCGCCCCGAACATGTGGCAATTGGGTCTTCTCTTGCTCAGTGGGGCTGCTCAGGCCCGTCCCGCTGGGAGCACTACTGCCAACAACACATACGACTACATCGTCGTGGGTGGAGGAACTGCGGGCCTGACTGTCGCTTCTCGTCTCTCGGAAGATCCGTCGGTGAAGGTTGCGGTCATCGAGGCCGGAACGTTCTACGAGCTCGCCACCGGAAACCAGAGCCAGATCCCTGCCTTTGACTTCCACTACAACGGAAAGGACGTTAATGACACGAACCCGTTGGTTGAATGGGGTTTCACTACCACGCCCCAGGCTGTAAGCCGCTTGCAGGATTCTGTACGCGTTCTGGGCTGAGATGTATTGCAGGGTATCAACAATGAAGTGTCGCACTACACGCGGGGAAAGACCGTAAGTCCCGAAGAACTATTCGAAGGTCCGCTTGGTGCTGACTATCAACCAGTTCGGTGGATGCAGTGCACTCAATTACATGTCTTACGCACGAGCACCCGTTAGTGCAATGGACATGTGGGCTGAGGCGGTTGACGACGAGGCGTGGAAGTGGGAGAGCGCGCTGAAGTACTATGAGAAGAGCTTGAATTTCACTCCGCCAGACATGAGCATCAGGATTGCAAACTCGACCCCATCCTACGACGAGGAGGTACTTCCGTCTGGCGGCCTTTTGGACGTCAGCTTTGCCAACTGGGCCCAGCCTATCAGCACGTGGATGTTTAAGGCGATGGAGGCGGTGGGAATCGCCCCTATCAACGGATTCGCGAGCGGTGTCCTCAACGGATCCTCGTATCTCACGGCGACCATTAACCACACGACCGGCTTCAGAGAATCTTCCGAGACTGCATTCTTGGACCCCGCCAGATCCAGAGCAAATCTCATCCTCTACCCAGAAACCCTTGCGGAGAAGATCATTTTTGACGGAACCACTGCTAAAGGCGTGCTCGTCACCACAGGCAACTCGACTTATGCCCTCAACGCCCGCAAAGAAGTCATCCTATCTGCAGGTGTCTTCCAGTCTCCACACTTGCTTATGGTCTCCGGCGTTGGTCCCGCAGATCTTCTCAGTCAACATGGTATTGAAGTGGTTGCTGACCGTCCTGGAGTTGGCCAGGGGATGGAGGATCACGTGTTCTACGGAGTTACGTATCGTGTCAATGTCGTGACTTCGACATCACTTTCCTACGGGAACAATGCTGCAGTGGCCGCAGAACTATTTAATACCAATCAGACTGGTCCGCTCACGAGCCCTGGCGGTGACTTCGGAGCGTACGAAAAGCTTCCACAGGAACTCCGCGCCACGTGGTCTGAGCAATCGCAACGAGGTACGTACAATCATGACTGCAACTGCCGAAGACTTTTTTTAAGCTTACTGTCCATCCTAGTCATGGCTGCCTATCCTAAGGACTGGCCAGAGATGCAGTATCTCACTAACCCGTCTTTCACTGGCGACTTCCAGAATGTCGAGACCGCAGCCGTGACGGACGGATACATGTATGCAACTCTGCTCGCGACCCTTGTCTCACCCGTATCGCGCGGAAATGTTTCCATCTCCTCACCTTATATGTCTGACCAGCCGCTCATCAATCCCAACTGGCTGACCGCGCATGAGGACATTGACATGGTTATCTCAGGGTTCAAGCGCTTGCGCCAGATATGGAATACCACGGTCATGCGCGAGAACGTGAACATTGGGGAGGAATACTATCCCGGTGCAAACGTGACCACTGACGAGGAAATCCACGAGAACATCAAGAAGACATTTAACACAATGTACCACGCCAGTTCCACATGCAAGATGGGCAAGAAGAACGACACCATGGCTGTTCTTGATGGACAGGGTCGCGTCTACGGCACGGAGAATCGTGAGTCATCCCACAAGCTCCTCCGCTTATTTTTTTTTTTTTGCTAAGCAGGGCATGTTCAGTGCGCGTTGTAGATATGTCGTCCTTCCCATTCCTTCCCCCGGTGCTCCCGCTTGCGTCAGTGTACATGGCTGCTGAGAAGATCTCTGACGACATCAAACAAGGTCGCTAAGTATCATCATTGCTGGAGTTTCATGTATTCTGTTGTTATTTGTACAATTCTTTGGCTACCTTCCGTTTCTATCTGAAATACCTAGGTATCTGTATTATATAGCACTATTACATACTTTCCTCGTATATGCACAGCTGCTAGATTTCGTGACATTTCTCGGACGATACTATAATATAATTCTGTTGGCCGAATAAAGCGTGGCGTCTCGCTCAGAATCTGAGCTGGCAGGTGTTTCTTAAGTCTAACAGGTTCTTATTCTCTGTCTCACTTGCTGATAAATGGCCTTTGAAGAGACGAAGGGGAGCGATATGTAAGGTATTTTAGTAATTAGGTCCAGTGGACGGATATAAGAAGAGAATATGTTCAAAAAAGAAAACATATAAGGTGAGACCGCGTTCATTTATAATACGCCAAGTAATGTGTTCGTAGAATGTATCTTGACGAGACGAGCGGGTACGATTACGATAAACTGCTTCAAAATCAAGCACAATGAAAAAAAAAATATATATATAACAGGTGCATTGCGACCCTGGTCTATAGCAGAACTCAACAAATATCAGTGTAAAATCACAAACACATAAATGATACAAGCCATTGTCGAATTCTCCTCCACCTCCCGATCCAAGCGAGGCCTTCCGAACATAAGGTTGTTGAGGTCCCATAAATACCTGCCATCTTCCTATTTCCTCACCCTCCACCATTTCGGACTTATTCCAGCCGCTCTTCCCTCTCAGCACCTCCTCGCAATACCCCAACCACCAAAACTCACCCTCGCAGCCACGAAAAATACGGCCCCAACCGCGATCGTCGTCCCACAAAAGATCTTCAAATGCGTGTATCTCTCGCCACCCGCCGCGCCCGCGGTCACCAAAGCGCCCGCAATGGGATTGCCCGTCAGGCCCGCGAATCCGTTGGCGAAGAACAGAGCGCCCTGGCGGGCGCCGATGCGGCGGACGTCGGGCGAGATCTGGCCGACGAGGGCGGGGATGGCAGCGGCGAAGCAGCCGAGCGGGACGCCGAAGAGTGCCGCGAAGACAATGTTGAGCACGGCGGCTGGGCCGTGTGAGGAAGTGGTGCTGGCCGGGATCCAGAGCCCCAGCACGACGGCGGCGCCGAGGAAGCAGCAGAGAATGGTCAGGTTGAAGCGCCCCAGATGGTCACCGATCCAGAGAGGAAAGATGCGGCCGATGATGCTGTTGCGGGT
>JAJJID010000650.1:0-17061 GCA_022204955.1 Macrophomina pseudophaseolina
GAGTCGTGGACACTCGGGCAACACAAGCCTTCCCAAGCTTTTCAGACCTCGGGGCGGCGTTAGGCCTCGGGGCTGCAAGCGGCGCTGATCAGCAGCGAGAAGATGATTGCGCGGCCGTCGCAAATAGCCTGAGGCGGGCGCATGCGACAGGCGGCACTGGCAGCGGCACCGGCCCCTGGCAATGTCGCGGCTGCCGCCAAGGCCGGCCAAGAACAGGGCCTGATGCACGTCCGCAGCCGCCAGTACGTATGCTGCTGCGACGGAGCTGACGGAGACGCCCCACAGCCTGCGTTATCACCCACGCTGCCGGCGGCGCACTACCTATTGTACTGCCCCATCCCGCCTGCTACCTCCCACCTTCACTCCAGACCATGCGCAGCAGAACCACTTCTCAGTCCGAGCCCGCTGACTCGTCCACCGGCGCCGCCCTGCGTCAGCACAAAGCTCATCAACGCCATGGCTCCGGCGTCATGAACGTCCACAACCGCTCTGTCTCCCTCGGCCGCCTCGAGCTCGACCAGAACTTCGACATGGACACGCCAATTGAGCACGCAAAGCCGCCCCCCGCCTCGTGGGCCAACCTGCCGCACAAGGGCCAGCTCGCCGTTCTGGCCTTCTCGCGCTTCGTCGACTTCTTCCAGATGGCCTCGCTGCAGACCTACATGGTCCATCAGCTCAAGTCCTTTGATCCCTCGCTGCCCGACTCGACTATCTCGCACCAGGCCGGCGTGCTACAGGGCAGCTTCACCGCCACTCAGATCGTCACCGCCGTTCTCTGGGGCCGTGTTGCCGATGCTCCCTGGTGTGGCCGCAAGCGGGTGCTGCTGGTCGGCCTCGTCGGCACCGCTCTCTCCTGCATCGGCGTCGGCTTCTCGCAGACCTTCCTGCAGGCCACCTTCTGGCGCATGTTTGGCGGTGCCATCAACGGCACCATCGGCTCCGCCCGAACAATGGTAGCCGAGACAGTGGACAAGAGGTTCCACTCGCGTGCCTTTCTGCTGCTGCCGCTGGCCTTTAACGTCGCCAATATCCTCGGTCCCAGTAGGTTGCCCAGCCCTGCCGAGCTCCTGCCCCGCTGACTGCCCCATGTAGTCCTCAGTGGCCTCCTTGTCGAGCCCGTTGCCGCGTACCCGAAGCTCTTCGGCCCTGCCTCTGTCTTTGGCGGGCTCGATGGCGTTCAATGGATGGAGAAGTATCCATACGCCATGCCCAACATCCTCTGCTCCGTTTTGCTCGTGCTCGAAGCTGTCGCTGTCCACTTTCTGCTCGCCGAGACTCTCGCGAGCATTCGGAACTCCAAGGCCCCATTGCCCGGCCCCATGGACCTGGTGAAGAAATTCGTTTCCAGGTTTACCTCGTCAAATGCGCACAGATACACCCTTGTCGACAACTCTTCTGACGGTCTGCTGGCCGGTATGGATGATAACGCTGTCGAACTCTCACCGGTGAATAGTTCAGAGAAGCCGAAGATGTCAAAGCGCCCACAAGTCCTACCGTTCAGCCGGATTTGGACGGCCAATGTGCTATGGGTCTTGCTCTCGATCGCCATCTTCGATTTCCACATGGGGTGCGTTTTTCCATCCCGCCCCGCTGCTCTTTCCCCCCTTCCCCTCGCCGCTAACCCTGTCTCAACAGTGCTTTCTCTAGTCTCTGGATCGTCTACCTGTCGACCGACAGGCCTGAAGCTGAAATTACCGCCCGCTTCACGAAGAGATCTAACCCTTTCATCTTCAGCGGCGGCCTTGCTTTCGAACCTGCCGCCATTGGTTTTGCTCTTGCCGTCCTCGGCATTGTGGGCCTCTTTCTTCAGCTTTCTATATACCCTTGGTCCAACTCACGCTTCGGTCTCATGCGTTGCTTCCGCTACTCGCTGTTCCTATTCCCCTTGGCCTACTTCTTGGCCCCATATCTGTCTCTCTTACCTTCTCCGACACCCGCGCCGAGTCCGGCGACGGGATTCTGGGTGTGGGTTGGCATCAGCCTTATCCTCACCCTTCAAGTTACCGCGCGTACTTTCGCCCTACCAGCTAGCATTATTCTCCTAAATAATTCGAGCCCGCACCCCAGTGTACTGGCCACCATCCACGGCATTGGCCAAAGTGTTAGTTCAACTTTCCGCACCATTGGCCCCATCGCCGCTGGCTACTGGTACGGTGTTGGCTTGGAAAAGGGTATTGTTGGCCTTGCTTGGTGGGTCGTCGCAGCAATCAGCTCCATCGGCTGTATTGCGAGTTTCTGGGTGCGTAACGGCACCGGTCACGAAATCCTTTTACCTGGCGAAGAACCCCCCGAGAACGACAGGCCGTAGGTTTGCACGTCCCATTTCCATGTTATGGGCTTTCATACCCGGACACAGTCCACTATTAGCTACTTGAAGACAATTTACTGGAGAAGGTTTGGTATACTGCATTTGCGAAGGCGTCCTGCATCTACACGGCGTTTTGTTTTCTTCGTTTCCTTGCTCTTTGAGATATCAAAAGTTGCGTAGAGTCGTGTATGGGATGTTCCCATTTTCCTTTAGTCGCATTTCGGTTCTGCCCAGATATATACATACCCTGTTCTAATCGTTCGTAAGAGTCCTTTTAGTCTGTATTATGATAAAAGACTGGCATTTGTGGCATGGCTCTAGTTGTAGGTAGATAGCGGCGTCTCCCTAGGATATAGTGTTGAAGTATTTTCATCTAAACCCCTACTTTTACTCATGTATGCGCCTCGCGGTTGCATCTTAAACTAGACACCATCTCTGTACACTGCGAAAGCTGCATTGCATATGTGCGGCCCCTGCACGTATCCAATAAAGGCATAAAGTGCATGTAAGGTTGTATTTACGACATGCATATGCGTTTCAGCGATCGTGTGTGGTTATGCAAGCGCGCGTTTGTATTCCACGAAAGCTTTAAACGGGTTTTTCTACCTCAAGCTTGCTTGTTGTGACCCTTCTTGTGCTGCAACCTGGCCGGCTTGCTATTTGAGAATTGGAACGTAGGAGTATGTGGCGCGATGTTCTTGTTCAAGGTCGGGTCGCAGCACTGGCATTCGCTAATAAGGTGATTCATATTGACCCTCCAACTATGCTGGGCACGAAGAGGAATTTGCCCGCTCATTTTAGTACACCGTGACGGGGTTTGAGCGGGGAGTAGAGGTTATTTAATTACCAGTAAATATTGGAGCACCTTTGTAGCACACATCCGAACGCGACCTTGTGCTCTCCACATGTAATTATACACAATTTCGAAGTATGTCCAAGCTTTGGACCACTATTCCGCAAACCGTAGTATAACACGTCGTACTTGGTAACAATAATCAAGTTTGCCTTTTCGTAAATATTCTTCGGTGTGAAGAAGAGTCATACTAGTAATATCTCTTTATTATTGTTAGTATCTTAGTTATTATAATGAGATAGTAGGCTTACTCTAGCATTATAGCAGCGTGCTTGTTATTAAATTTGGTATTAAAATACAACGACCAGCAGCACATCACCCTCGGGTCGAATTTTGGTTAGGTAAAATAATTAAAATATCAAGCTCATCTAAGTATCTGGTCAACAGCCGCTTATTTAATGTGCATACTTTTATCGGAACCTTCCACATGGCCGTTCTGAACGCCGGTTGTGCCAGATTGAGAACCCCAGTTTAGCCCGCCATGCGAAAACGGAAGAAAAATAGCCTGGTCTGGACTCGTAACACCAAGCGGCTGCATAGAAGGGGCTAGAGAAGAGATGATCGAAAATGCCATGAGATCCGCAGCGTGTGAACCAACACAGGGAGCGGCGAAACGACATGTCGGATCCGACGTAGAAGAAGGTGATGAGATTGAGAGCCTCAAGCTGATACCCCTAGCCCAGGCCAGTCTTCGTAGTCTTGACCACATGTGTCACAGGCTGAAGGATGCCCTTATTATTCATGGCACCCAACGCTGTGCCAGAACTCCAGCCCATCTTCTCAAGCATGGCCCGACCCTTGTTGTCAGAGCCAATCTCGGGCGCGGAGCCACCGACAACATCGCCATCGCGGTATGAGACGCCAGAATACTTACCACCGCCACTTCCTCCAAATGCACCCTTCTTACCCCCACTGCGTTTATCCATCCGTTGAAGAAAGCGATTCTGGTATCTGGATGTTATTTTGGAAAATGAAATTTCATCGAAATCCCTTGTTCGTGAAGTCTTGATGAGCGTTGTGAAGCGCGAGTTCCCAGAACCGACCGATCGAGAGGTTAGTCCTAAAGCTGCAGCCACTTGATGGAGCGCAGCGCGGTCACGCTTATCCATGGGAGGAAATGGCCTGCTTTGAGCAGGCGAGTTCAAGAAGACTTTGATTTCCTCCCTGATCTGGACAAAAGACATGCCCTCGTTGTATTTGGCATTCATGTCAGGCTTGAATTTATTCTTCTTTCCAAGCAGACCCTGCGATCGCAGCTCCGCTCGCTCTTGCTTCTTCACACGCTTTTTGCTCCGATCATTCTCCCAAGAATTCACGAGCTGCGCAACAAGCTCGTCATCCGAAAGCTCGAATGGCAGGTCGGCTGCCCTGCCCTTTTTCTTTTTCTTGAGGCTCGGCCGTTCGAAGTCCATGATATCGAACCCGTTATATGGGTCTTGTTCAAGCACATCCGCCATGACGCTTGCGGAAGGGAAGCTGTCTCTTCCTCTGGTGGTTTTTGATTTCTGCTTTTTTCCGCGAGTCCGCTGGGGTGCGAGGTCCTGGAAGTCGTCGTCCAACCCATCAAGGTCAAGGTCGTCATCCTCGCCGTCGAATAGAAGAAGTTCTGCCGACGCCATGCCAAGCTGTTCTTGTTTTGCCAACATACGAGCAATCTTCTCGTCGCTCATTCGTTCTATCTTTCTTTGAAGGAGATCTTCCTCATCTTCGGAATCCAACTCATCACCGTTCTCGTCTTCCTCGATATCCTCGTCATCTTCGTCCTCTTCACTGGCATCAGACCAACTCTCTGAATCCCCGCCTTCGTTGCCAAACCTTACGTTCGCCACTGTTTCTTCAAAAGCGGCGATGAGTGCTAATTCAGGACCTTCAGTGATCCGAGATACTGGGATCCAACGAGCCTCATCTTCGCTTAAGTTTTCAAAGACGACAAGATACTGAGTACCACTCGATCTTACCCGTTTACGAAGAATGCGGTTAATGCTGCCAAGCATCTCTGACGATGTGCTGATATTGTCGAAAATTTCGAGCTGTGGAGAAGCCCAATCATCCTTGTGAGGGTTGCCGTTATTGGGATCTTTGCCGCTGGGCTGGTGGGCGTTGTCATCCCAACCATCACCATCCGAAAGCCCTAACACCCGCTGCGTGAGCGTTGAGGTCTCGTAGAGGGCCTGAGATTGAAGCTCTCCTGCATCATCGTACTCCTGAGCCTGGATATTCTCAATATAGTCTGCCATGGCATCGTCATCGGGCTCGGGACTGGCGTTAGAGCACCGGTTTGAGTGGCGAGTCGACGCGTCATTGGTCCACTTGTTTGCGACAGGTATCGGCACGTCCGCAGTTCCTTGGGTACCAGATTTGGCGGGAAACGTACTTGCAGATTGATTGTCTGCACCAATATTTATTCCTGCGAGATGCACTGAATCCGTAACTGTCCTCACATTATTCCGACCTCTGAACAAGACGATTTCTTCGCTCGAGTCTGATGGTGTTGGAGAAACATTCCGCACAACTGGGGGAGGCATTGATGTGGCGGGAAGGGTACTGGAACCCGTGGTATCCTCAAAGAAGAGAGCAGCAGGAGGTGGCGAGGACGAAGCTTCGGCGGTGGGCTCGAGATGCATCTGTGCCATGGCATCCCCCGAGCGAGCAATGACTTCTTCCAGAGGTTCATGTTGGTTTGAAAGAGACTCATCGATGTTGGATTCGTACGTGAATGGTTGATGGACAGGATATTCCTCCGAGCTTGACTCGTCGGGCAGTGTGCCAGCGAGATTACCTGCGCTCACGAAACTGATTCCTTTGTGGCGGAGCTTCACATCGGCTGCCCACATGCGGTGCCGGTTTTCTGTATTGCGAGCTTCTTCTTGAAGGGAAAATGCATGGGCATGGGAAGCTGGTAAGAGATGAGCACTACTCCGACAGCGACGGTGGCGGACGGAGCGACAAACCGTTGGAGGCTCTGGTGAATGCTTCTGTAGGTGGAGGCCCGCGTGGGCCGCCTTTGCTGCGGCGCGGGCCTCGGGCGCCACCATTCTTGCGCGCGTGGTTGGCCATGTGCAGAGAATTAGGGTGGCGGGATGCAGATTGTGGGAGGGACGAAGAAGCAGCGAGGTGCTCGGGAGCTGCGAGCCCGGCCCTTGGCGCTGTTTATCTTATCTTGCATGACTCGCCTCATTGCGCCCACTCATCTTAGCAGCCACCAGCCCGCTGCGAGCAATCAGCGGATGACTCTTGTTGAGCGAGGCGAGAGTCCTTGTAAGTGCTGCTGTGGCCGTAGCAGAAGCTGTGGTCACGCTTACAATAGGTTTGTGCGCGAGCTGTCGCAGCGCCAGCAGACCAGGCACCGGCGGCGAGCGGCAAGGCGCGTGTCCTTCCCCGCCATCTGAGGGCTCGCCCTGGGGTCAGCTGTCTACGCATGCGCCGCTGTCACCTCCATCGCATCCACTTCCACGACACAGCAACCTCACCGTCCGCGCGCACCGCTCAACGCTTTCCTCACCCCATCGCATACCCCTCCTCAGCTTTCGCTGGGTACGCCGATGCGCTGAAACCATCAGTCCTTCGTCATGGCCAACGTCGACATCGGCCACTACAGCAAGCGCCTCGTTCAGTACTTCTGGGACCCGCTCCCCAGAAACGAAGAAGCCTCCCCTATATGGTGCCTCGGACAAGCCTACGAGTCCAAGCCCTTCGCCCCTTCTTTCAGAGACGACCCCGCCCCCACACCATCTCAACCGCTATCTGTATCGCACGGCTCCACCGCCTCGTCCCGCTCAGCCACCGGTGACCGCACTAGCCAGAATGGCAGCGAAGATGACAGCCTCCCGACAGTCGACGATGCTTCAGACTCAGATGCTGACGGGGGTTGGCCATCGCCGTTCTTGGATGATTTCGAAGCCCGCGTGTGGATAACTTATCGTTCCAACTTTGCTGCCATACCGAAATCCCAGGATCCGAACGCTACCACGGCCATGAGTTTCAGCGTACGTCTCAGAAACCAACTAAGTAATCAGGGTGGCTTTTCCTCAGACACTGGTTGGGGCTGTATGATCAGATCCGGACAAAGCCTCCTGGCAAACGCCTTGCAGGTGCTTCGCCTGGGCAGAGGTATGCAACCTCGCTGCCTCTCGTCATTCGACCCATTCTGACATATGCAGCTTGGAGGAGAGGTCAAGATTCGCAAGGTGAGCGGCGCATTCTATCGCTATTTGCCGACGATCCAAAAGCGCCTTTCTCGATTCACCGGTTTGTCGAGCACGGCGCAGTGGCGTGCGGAAAGCACCCCGGTGAATGGTTCGGTCCTTCGGCCACCGCGAGGTGCATACAGTATGTCTTAGTCCGCACTCCTCGCGTCATCTGGACTGAAAGCAAGACAGGGCCCTCTCGAACGGGTATGAGGACGCCGGGCTCCGCGTTTACATAACTGGCGACGGTTCCGACGTCTACGAGGACAGCTTCATGAAGGTGGCAAAGGATGCAAACAACACCTTCCACCCGACTCTTGTACTGGTTGGCATTAGACTGGGTATCGACCGCGTAACCCCAGTGTATTGGGAAGCTCTGAAGGCATCATTGCAGTTATCTCAGTCAATAGGTATCGCTGGGTAAGCCTGCAAATTACGCTCTCTCTAGGTTCAGTGGCTGACAGTTTCAGGGGCCGCCCATCCGCTTCTCACTATTTCGTTGGCACACAGGGCTCTTATTTCTTCTACTTGGATCCGCACACCACTCGACCTTTCCTCCCTCTTCACTCCGATCTCTCAGACTACACACAGGAAGACATAGACTCATGTCATACACGTCGCCTGCGTCGCCTTCACGTGAAAGAGATGGACCCGTCAATGCTCATTGCGTTTTTGATTCGAGATGAAACGGATTGGCAGAATTGGAGAAACGCGGTGGCAGAGGTGCATGGAAAACCCGTAATCCACGTTGCTGATTCGGAACCCGTCATCCGTGGTGGCCAAGAGCTCGAAGGTGCTATTGATGAGGTGGAAGCATTTGACGATGGAGACGAAGGTTTGCAATGATTCGAGTATTCTTATAGGCGTTTAATCAGGCCTCCTTCGCCGGGATACCATGGTATTAGACAGTGCAATCTACTCTTTACACAGCCTCTACTTTTTCTGAGCTCCCTCGTCTTAAATCAATGATTTCGAGGCGAAAACCGCGGTCTGGGGTCCGGAGAGAGAATATCGTATCCAAAACTGTCCTCACAATGGCAGCTCCATCAAGGCCCGGCTATATGCGAAGTTCTGTCAGCGATCTTGATGAAATATGGACACACCATACAGAAAACACGAAAAATTCTGAAGTACCGATTCCTTTCGGACTGCTTGCCTCGGAGGACCGTAATGTACAAGCGCAGTGATATCTGAAAACCATGAGTCCGTAGAGCCAAACCCGGCCTGAAAAAAAAATGAAGCCATCCCATGATCGCATTAAAAACCCATGAACACCGTCCCCAAACCGATCCGCCCTGATGTGAGCTTGAAAATCAGGGAACATCGCCACCTAAGTCAACCCTGAAACACCGCATCTCGAAGATGAAGTAACCTATTTGGTGGAAGAGGAGTACTTGGTGACCGCCTTGGTTCCTTCCGAAACGGCGTGCTTAGCCAGCTCACCGGGGAGGATAAGCCTAACACTACAAGGAAAGTCAGCACGCTGTAAGTTGCGCGGGGAAGCGGGGAATTTACGAAGTCTGAATCTCGCGGGAGGAGATGGTCGACTTCTTGTTGTAGGCGGCAAGCTTAGATGCCTCGGTGGCGACGCGCTCGAAGATGTCGTTGACGAAGGAGTTGAGGATGGACATAGCGCGGTTGGAGATACCGGTGTCAGGGTGGACCTGCTTCAGGACTAAAAGGCGAGGCGCTTCAGTAAGGAGTTCACCGCGGAATGACGCGCGCGCGCAAAAGCGCGAAAAAGATGTGGGACTCACCCTTGTAGATGTAGGAGGAGTAGGTCTCCTTCCTAGACTTGGTACGCTTCTTCTTGTCGCCAGAAGGAGCGGCGGTCTTCTTGCCAGCCTCCTTCTTCTCAGCGGGAGCCTTGCCGGCCGGGGCCTTGCCACCGGTAGCGGGAGTCTTCTGGGCCTTTGGGGGCATTTTGGTGGACTGAGCTGAAGCTGCGGAAAAAGTCGAAGAAGTTGAAGAGTCGAGGTGAGTTGATGAGTTGCGTGCGACGGCGCGATGGAGCGTTATGGGTGGTGGATGGAGAAACGGAGATGGAGATGTATTGCGCGGGTGGGCTCGATACTTAAAGGCCGCGAGTGATCGGGCAAGAGCACGTCGCGTCGACCCGCTGCTTGTTGTGAGGTCCGTGCGGGGCGTGATACGCTAGACCGCAAATGAAAATTACGCTCGCTTATCCGGCGGGCGCGGCTGCGCGACTGGTGTGCCGCGCCCCGCCGAAGCGCTCGTCACTGCCCGAGTGATCGCTAAAACGCGACGCTCCCTCATATAAGCTGCCCGCGCCGCCCGTCTCCCATCCCCCCATCCACTCTCCATCTCACTACGCTCGACTTATTGCCGCACCACGCCGTCGTTCTACGACTTCGCATTCTAACTTCTCAACCAAAACCGCCTAACAACTCCAACCACAAAAATGACTGGTGGCAAGTCTGGTGGCAAGGCCTCTGGCAGCAAGTCCAACGCGCAGTCGTAAGTTTTCCTTCGTTCTAGGCGCTGTCTGGGTTTTCGAAGACGCGTTTCCTGCGTCTTGCGCATTTGACGCGTCTTTTCTACGCGCTTCCGATTCCGAGCTGTTTCTGACTTTCTCAGCCGCTCCTCCAAGGCCGGTCTCGCTTTCCCCGTCGGTCGTGTTCACCGTCTCCTGAGGAAGGGCAACTACGCTCAGCGTGTCGGTGCCGGTGAGTCATTCACTTCAGTGACTGATTTTCATTTCTGACTCAATCTAGGTGCCCCCGTCTACCTCGCCGCTGTCCTTGAATACCTCGCTGCTGAAATCCTCGAGCTTGCTGGTAACGCTGCTCGCGATAACAAGAAGACACGTATCATTCCCCGTCATCTCCAGCTCGCCATCCGCAATGATGAGGAGTTGAACAAGCTGCTCGGCCACGTCACCATTGCCCAGGGTGGTGTTCTGCCCAACATTCACCAGAGTATGTTCTAACTCGTGTCCGGTTTGCCCGTATCAACCACTAATTCCGATTCTAGACCTTCTTCCTAAGAAGACCGCTAAGGCTGGCAAGGGTGGTCCCAGCCAAGAGCTGTAAGCCATTCGATGCTTCTGCTTCTGCTTTTTCAGGCGCGGGTTTGGCGGTTTGTTTTTAACGATAATGGGGTTTCGGCATGGGTTCTGGGTTTCACGGCTACGGCTTTGAGTACTGCAATAGGGCAGGTGCCATACATTACATCCATGGGTATGGATGAAATCTGACGAGTCGATTATATTTCACACCGCTTCTCCATTTTGCGTGATCTGCCATGTACGCGCGAGGACTTGATAGTGCAGAGCCCCACCGGACCGGGGTTTGGCGAGCGGCTTCTGGCTTCAATTCTGGGGAAGGCGATTTAAGAGATGGGCTGACGGTCGTCATAGCATAGCGGTTATGGGAAAGCTTTTGAAGGGGCGCTGGGAGGCACGTGGAGAAGAAGCTGCATATGAGGATTTGCGGCTGATGGTCGTCCCATCTGCATATGAACGGCTTGACGCGTATGAGACGCGCAGTCACAACGTAACCAGCGAACATTGGAAGGTACGGATTTTCAAAATGGGCGAATAATTTTGGGTGCGCAGCGTAACAGTATTATGCGGGCTTTGGAAGCAATTGATGCACTAAACAGAAATCTAAGCCATAGGCCAATTACAGAATTGGGCCGTTGATTGGCTCGTCTAGACAGCCGTGCTGGCCAGGGATGTTCCAGATGGGCTCCTGGAGGCACCTAGATCCTTCAGCCGTCAAAGAGCCTCCAATGGTCGCACTCATGATTTTCATGAAGTCTCTCCACAAATAACAAATACGCCATCTGCGATTGGCTCGTGCGGCCGATATAGAATACACAGAACCACCAAGTAAACCTGCGCTCTCCCAATACGCCTTTCAAAGGGTCATGTGAGGAGGAGCTGCAAGTAAAATCAGCGTAGGACAACATGCATTAAAAGGGGGATTGGCTTACGATCGAGAATAGGTGTCGGCAAGTTGCGCTCGTACTTCGAGCCTGCGACAGTCAGCACTTGTTGTGGCATTGGCAGCAACAGAGGCCACGTACCGCCAGGGGCCTCAGGCGGCCTGTACGGGTCAGGATGCTTCCATTTCTCTAGTAAAGCCTCGGTCTCTTGGATCAATTTCTGCGGATGGCATGAGCATTGTGCGCGCGTCAGGGCAACGGAGAGGAGCGTACCCTCTGCTGGCGGGGCTCGACGACATGCTTGTTGGCCTCGAAAAGCGATCGGATATAGAGCGCCTGGCCCCTCCACACGTAGCGATGGACGGCCCAGTCAAGGGCGAGCTTCAGGGAGCGTCGGTAGAGGGAGCTAGCCGGGTGTCAGTGGAGCTCGTGTTTTGTTCGGGCGGGCGGGATGCGCACAGCACGACGGCCTTGTTGCTCGCCATGGTTGCTTCGATCGCGCGGCTGCGGCGAGGAGCTTCAGCAGCTGCGATTGAGAGGTGTGATGCGTGGGCGGCGGCGGGGCGCGGTGGAGAGCGGTGCAGCGGCCGGCGTACTCGACGGATGAAGTTGCTGGCTTGGCGTCGCAGCACGGGACGTACCGGGGAAAGACGCACTCACCTCGGGAAGGCTAAGCGGGTCTGACCTTCGTCACAGGCCTTGTGCGCAAGTGACAGGCCCAAGCAGAGAGCGGCATTTCTTCATCCTCCCATCATCACCTCCTTCCTTCTCGCTCCTTTCCTGCTATCCCGCACCCGCTCGGCTGCAGCGCTGGTTCTCGTGCTCACTGGTCAGTCGGTTCCGTCCCTTAATAAATCCCCCCACATACTTATCGTGAAAGAGCTCTGCCAGTTCCCGTCCCGCTTGCGCCTCGCTGCCCTCCATGTCGTTTCGCCGCGTCCTCAGCACTTCGGTGCGCTTCGCTGCCGCCTACCCGCGCAGCTCTCAGCGCCTCCCTACCTTACTCTTTCCGCAGTACCGCACCTATGCCTCCAAGATCGTCAAGGTTCCCGAGATGGCCGAGTCCATCACCGAGGGTACCTTAAAACAGTTCAGCAAAGGTGTCGGCGACTACGTCGAGCTGGACGAGGAGATTGCTACCATTGAGACCGACAAGATCGATGTCTCTGTCAATGCCCCCGAGGCTGGTACCATCGCCGAGCTGCTGGTCAAGGAGGAAGACACCGTCACCGTCGGCCAGGATCTGATCAAGCTCGAACTCGGCGGCGCGCCTCCAGAGGGCAAGAAGGATGAGCCTGCCAAGGAGGAACCCAAGGAGCCTGGCCCTAAGGAGCAAGAGACTGCTTCGCAGCCCGAGCAGCCAAAGGAGAAGGCTCCCGAACCTCCTAAGCAGGAATCCAAGTCTCAGCCTCCCCCTCAGCAGGAGAAGAAGTCTGCGCCGAAGGAGGATCAGCCTAAGAAGACCGAATCTCCCTTCGGCAACCGTGAAGAGCGCCGTGTAGGTTTTGGCTTTCTACCGATGCTATGCCGCTGAGCTGACTCGATTCAAGGTCAAGATGAACCGCATGCGTCTGCGCATTGCCGAGCGTCTCAAGCAGTCTCAGAACACCGCCGCCTCACTTACCACCTTCAACGAGGTTGACATGTCCTCTTTGATGGAACTCCGGAAACTCTACAAGGATGACGTTCTGAAGAAGTCAGGTGTCAAGCTTGGCTTCATGAGCGCTTTCTCCCGCGCTTGTGTGCTCGCCATGAAGGAAGTTCCTGCTGTCAACGCTTCCATTGAGGGCCCTAATGGTGGCGACACCATTGTCTACCGTGATTATGTCGACATTAGCGTTGCTGTCGCTACTGAGAAGGGGCTTGTCACTCCCGTGGTTCGCAACGCTGAGGCTATGGATATGATTGGTGTTGAGAAGGCTATTGCGGATCTGGGCAAGAAGGCTCGCGACAACAAACTGACCATTGAGGATATGGCTGGAGGAACTTTCACCATCAGCAACGTAAGTGTCTTGGCTCTGTGGACGGACTTGTAACTAATGATGTTTCAGGGTGGTGTCTTCGGCTCGCTCTACGGTACTCCCATCATCAACCTGCCTCAGACGGGTAAGATTCTCTTGGCGACTCCTTTTTCTGCGTCTGATTCTGACGTGTCTTAGCTGTGCTGGGTCTCCACGCCATCAAGGAGAGGCCCGTAGCCGTCAATGGAAAGGTCGAAATCCGCCCCATGATGTATCTCGCTCTTACCTACGACCACCGCCTGCTTGATGGAAGGGAAGCCGTCACTTTCCTGGTCAAGGTACGTCACTTCGTGTTCTACGGGAGCCAGGTCACATTTTGCTAAGAAATCAAACAGGTCAAGGAATTTATCGAGGACCCTCGTCGGATGCTTTTGGGTTAAACCGGTGGGTGGGGACTTGAGGAGTGGAGGTAATTTGAGCGCCCGTCATTTCCTGCTTATCTGTATAAACTCGAGCGCTGGTTGGGGTGGGGGGTCGCGCTTAGAAGCGCAGGTGTACTATACGCATTTTACATGGTAGTTGCACCCTGAAGATGGAAAATTTTAAGAAATTATTTCAATTCCCAAGGAATGAATCATTAGATACTGAATCTAATAAGAAGGCGACCGCAATATTCAAAATTCAACTTGGTGATAATGAGGAGTTACAAATGTATAAAGCTATGAGGGATGTGCCAACCAGATTATCCAACACGAGAGTATCGATCTAGTGTGCTACACCAGCAACGCCAGGGTCTTGACCATGTACCTCATCTACACATGCGTAGGTTATTGTAAGATGCATTTCGTATTCTCCAGTTCAGACTGCGACTCGCGGATAGAATGCGTTGTATCGGTCGAGATAGCTACAACGAAAACTACGGCCAATATTCTATAGCCTCTCCCGTACCACGTCTACGACTTATTGCCGTTTGGTGGACCTGAAAATTATATATAGAGCTCTAAAAAATCTTAGACGTGGTTTTTCAATGTCCCGAATTCAGGTACGGCTGGGCGATTAAATATTCTCGAATCTCGAGTAAGAGGGTATATATCCCATGACTGAGGTAGCCCACAGCAGGTGGCCCAACATCCTTGCTCCGCAAATTCTATGAAAAGAGAATTAACGTTGTAGTTCACCATACGTTCAAATAGAGCAGTGAAACGTAACGACCGACATCTTGAATTTCCCGTCTTATCTACGTTAGGAGTGACAATGATTACTAAGCTAGAGGCCTCTGCTGCTGTAAAAGACTTTGAGAACTTCATCCAACACGCCTTTCACCTTCGCTGCACTAAGCTTTTCTTTGCGATCGAAAGAGTAAAGACCGTTAGTCTCTTGTTCGATATCCGCCCTGAAGACACCTGTTAGCCTCTGATGATATCATCAATGCTGCGGCGACTTACAGTTGAGTCCATACAAAACCACTCGAGTGGCCGCCTTGGACAACACCACGCATCAAACGATCAATCCTCTGAAGCAAGTCATCGGGATCGCTTGCAGTCGTGTAACCCCATTCATCGGCGGAATTGCCTGTGGCAGGAGCAATGTTGACGCCTCCAAACTCGGTGTTCAACACAACTGCTCCAGGGCGATGCTCTGCACCCGGATCTAAACCTTGAATGGGCTCAACGAACATAGGACGGCCTGCCTTTGGACCCAGGATACCCTGCAGAGTCGAGCAGGTTTCTGCCAAAGCAGGGGCGTCACTGTAATCATGGTAAGTCGTGAGGTCAGTGCACACATGCTCCCAACCGCAGTTGTCATTGATGGGCCTGGTGGGATCGAGAGTCCTGGAAATGAGTCAGCATGTGTGTATTGCGACATGGTAGCTGCTGGCTTACTTGGTCAGGTAGTAGAGAGCTCGGATGTGGTTCCGCTGTTCAATGTTGTCTTTAAGGGATGTGTATGCCCAGCTTTCGTTAACCGGGGTCCAAGTGATGATTGATGGATGGTTGATGTCTCTCTTAACCGCTTCAACCCATTCCTGGTTGAAGCGCTCTACGTACTCCTGGCTGAACTGGTAGGCATTGCCCATCTCGCCCCATACAATGAAGCCGAGTCTATCAGCCCAGTAAAGGAATACAGGATCTTCCACCTTCTGGTGTTTCCTACAACCATTGAAACCCATCCTCTTGGTGAGTTCAATGTCCGCTTTAAGATGCTCCTGAGAGGGCGGTGTCATGAAAGTCTCAGGCCAGTATCCCTGGTCAAGCACCATCGCTTGGAAGATCGGCCGGTCGTTGAGATGCAGTGCGCCATCTCCACGCGTCCAGTTCAAAGAACGCATCCCAGTGGTAGTCTTCACTTCATCCAGAAGCTTACCCGAGGCGTCAAAAAGCCGCAGTTTCAAGTCGTACAATTGAGGAAAGTCGGGTGACCACAGTGCCAGGCTGTCCCGCCAACAGCGGTCGTTTCCCAGTGGTGCTGCTTCAAGCACTGCATCGGGGAGACTAGAGAGTTGCTCCTGAGACAGACGCAGGTTCAGATCCAGATTCACGTGATCCTTGTCCTTTGGAAGATCCTTCTTGGATGATTTGGCGACGGGAATGCCCGCAAAACTCGCCTCAACCTCGATGCTGTACTTATGGCCGACCTTGCGACCTAGCAACGCAATATGGGCATGAAGGTCTCCGCTCTCAATGTCGTTGGAGCGTAAGACAGTGCCAAAGCTGCTATCCGCCAATCTGGCAGATGGGACAGTCTCGAGCCAGACGGGCTGCCAGATGCCGCCAGAAGGAGTGTAGAATATACTCTCCGGTTTAGCGCCCCAGTATTGTTTTCCGCGGGGTTGCGTCAAGTCGTATGCGGAATCGTAGACGCGGAGTGTTAGCCTCAAGGGCTCAGGCGGACAAGAGTCCAAAGAGTCGGTGATATCCAGCTCGAAAGGTACGTGACCCCCGCGGTGGCCCCCGACAAAGTGACCATCTAGCCAGACCTTGGCGTCATAATCGACTGCACCAAACCTGAGGATGACTCGGTCGCGCCTGTTCTTCTGCTCGGCGGAGCGGGGATCAGAAAGGGGACGTTGGTACCAAAGGACTTCATGGTCACCGCGCTCGTTGATGCCGGAGGCCGGGCACTGGAAGACGTAGGGAACTTGAATCTGACGCTTCTTGTTGGTGGTGGAGCTAGATGACCGGAAGGCCAGGTTGTCTTTGATCAAGTTCTGGGTGTTGGCAGCAATCTTGGCGGTGATGGATTCGTTCTCAGACTCGTGAGCTGGCTTGGAAGATGCAGCACCAGTGACAGTGACGCTTTCAGGGAGGCCTTTGAGCTGCCATTGCTCGGACAGGCCGACATCGTCATCATCGAAAATGAAATCCCAAGGGCCATTAAGGGACTGCCAATGGAGACTGGTACGCTGGAAATCAGGACGGGGATAAGCGTTAGAAGCCATGATTGCTCAGAACGATGGATAGAGTGACGGATTGAAGAAGCGGATGGGGAGGTCGTGTAAACAGTTTAGGTACACATGTCCTTAGCGGGCAAGGTGGGGCATAACGCTATCGGCGTCTCTTGGCCTCAGGGATCGCATATGGACATAGCGAAAGTTTAGATCGGCGGAGCCTTCTTAAATAAAGCTTAGGGTAGACACCTAAAATATCTAAACTATATATATAAAAGCTAAAATATGACTATCTTATAGTTTTTCTAAAGAAAAAAACTAATAATAATTCAATTCTAATTAATATTTATTAATATAATAATATAGTAACTAAAAGCAAATAAAAAGTTTAGTAATAGTATAAATAAATATTTAATTATATATATTATAATTTTTAAAAGTTTAATAAATCTAAC